>QEWY01000467.1:284418-302065 GCA_006503575.1 Baylisascaris schroederi
TTAAATCTCTCTTGGGATTTTATGAATTTTATTTTTTTTACTTACGATCTCTTTAGCTTAATGGGAAACTTTCAAAACACTGGAAAATCAGCGTTACTATGAACGTTGCAATGAAAGCAAAATTGATGAACTTAATAAGAAATTTTGGTTCGAATTGGGAAGAGTTTTATTTTTCAACCAGCCGTAATGAAAGAATTGAGAAAGGAGAATAGGATGGCAATATCCATGATTTTTTTTTGGCAAATTTTGAGGCTGTCTTGTATAGAGGTCCAGCTCGAAGTAGAAAAAATTGTCGGTCTTTCAAGATATTTTGCTCATCTTTCTTTTAAGTTTAGCCATCAGCATTAAAAGACGCATATTAGAAAGTTGTTAAAAATATGCTGCGTTAAGTTATTCAAGAAAACCAGAGTATGAACGTTAATATATGTCGTGTTAAGGAGATATTAGATGTCATATTTTTGAAGAGCTTTAATACTTCCCATTGTTTTATGCAGAGGGTTTATATTGTTAGAGATACGGTATATGCTCAAAATGAACATATGCTATATGCAAAAAAAAAACGCTTTCAGGAAGAAAACATCAGCAGCAACAATCGAATTACTCGAATTTATGCTGGCTCTATCGTATCTTGACTTCATCAAATAGAGCAGTATCATTGGCGGACGTGCTCGAAAAATTTTTTGAATTGGTTTCTTTTATTTCTTTTTGTGATGTCGTTTAAATTCATTTTTAGATTTAAGTTGAATATTCAAAAAAAATTTTTTTATAGCACCTTCTAAATTAAAGTTTAACGCTGCGTATAAATTTCTTTCCCATCCATTTTTTAACATCTAACTTATGTGGAGTTATGCAATGTTGTTTCTATCGGAAAATGATTTTAATGAGTAACGCTTTTGTTGCAAAATTAATTGTATATCAGTTTAGCACCTTATGTCGCAAAATATTTTCATATTCACAAGGTATGTTGTAATAATTACTAGCAATAGTCTAAGAAGCAATAAAAATAGGCAGCGTATATTCTGTGAACTCCTAGAATGATTTGGGGAAGAGGAGGAATAGAGAGGGATGTTTGGCATTGATTATTTATTTATTTATTTATTTATTTATTTGTTTATTTATTTATTTGTTTGTTTGTTTGTTTGTTTGTTTGATTAGAGCAGATCAGCAAGAATTTAGCAAGAGGTTTAGTGGGTAAAGTTTTTTGAAAACAATACCCGAAATTGCGAAATACAAATGAGATAGAGAGAGGAAAGTGAGTTTTCTTTAGACATGGCGTAGCGTCCAAAAATTCTTTCATAATGGGGAACTTCATTTAGTGAAAAATTCTGCAGTAGTTTATTTGCAAGGTACAAGGAAACAATGCTAACAAGAAAATTTTTTTGTTGATTCCTATTGAGATGCATGGGGAATTCCTTGGCACACATTTTTATAATGATTCCTCAACCCCTTCCCCTCCTCTCATCTAAAGCGAATGCTGGAAAGATTATAAATCCGTCGAGAAATTTTTGAAAAATAAGGTGGAAAATGAAGTTGGAATGGTTAATTAAAAGAGACAGAGAACTCATAGCATTCTACGATGTAAGATCATGAGTTAGAGATGCAGAAATTGGCCTGAAATACCAAAGACTTGACCGTCTATGATTTGTGCAATTTTTGCTTGCGCCTGCTTCAATCGAAATATTTAAGAATCGAAATGGAGAACGCCTCTTGCCGAGCTGGAAACAGTCACTAAGCAATTCGTTGCTATCTTCTACTTGCCTCTTCCCATTGGTAAGTTTTGGTACCACAAGTCTTCCTTTTATACCTTTGCAAATTCGTACAAAAAATATATGTTGCAGCCAGGTGTGTGTGGATGCACATATGTCCACCTATGTGGCAGTTTCAACTCAGGATTCTGGAAAACTGCATTAGTGAATTTTGGTGTTGTTGATCCATACTTTCAGACGGCCTCTACATCGAGTTTGTTGTGACTGGTCATCGTCTCGATATCCTAACTTACGACTGGGAGATTTTATAGGGGAAATTATTTGGTGTTGTGTGATTGCGTTGGGATATTTGGGCAACCACAAGATCGAAGTGATTCTCAATATAAAAAAGGCGTATTAAGATCGCCTTTGTGCCCTCGTTTTTATAGTTGTTCCATTTGTTGCATTGGTGTGTATATATATCCGTTCTGGTGAAACGGTACTTTTTCAAGCTTCTTTATTTCCACATGGTGTATTAGATGAATTCTTTTTCCTTATGCCCTTTTTCTCTTTTTTTTTTGTTTGCTTGTTAACGTCATTATTTTTTCTATAGAGCATCTTCATGCTCTTTCAATATTTCCATTCTGCTTGCAAAATTATGGATCACCATCCATTGAGTTTATTTTAAATTTGCATTAGTATGCGAACTTTGCATCGATCTTTGAGTTTGATCTTCAGCGGATAACACTGATCCCTATGCCTTAGTCATGTAACAATTTTATGTTTGATTGATTTCACTTGGGTGGCCATCACCTAAAGCATTCTGTCAACAGGAGAATTTACCATGTTCTCTTTTCTCTTTTTTGCTCAGTTAAGAGCACTCGTGCAGCACTCACTCATTTTATTCTATAGCTTATCTTTCACAACATCATCACTTGTCTTCCGATCTTCCTTATCGACGACAGTATCTGTTGCTGGAATTCCAACATTTCGTGTCAGCCGATGACAGTAATCTTTGAGAGATCGAGCATAATTTAAGCAACATCGATTTCAGTTCGCCGATCTTTCGTTTTCCAAGCTTTTTTAAACAATTGCGGTAATCCTATCCACACAAAGAATAAAATAAATAAGGTATTTATGATATTCATGTTTACAGAATACCATAGAAAGACAACGTGTATTATGGGCGATTGAGGATAATCACATGCATAGACAACAACGATCTGTATTCGTGCAAAATCGTTTGCGTGAATATCTTCAAGGTGATGCGATGCCTTCATCAAGGTAGAAATTTACCTTTCTTATGCTTTTTTGGTTGATAACGATGCGGTGGAATGCCGTTTGTGCAGCAACATATAGATCCACCTGGTTTATGTTGGCTAGTGAAGGATAGTGGAGATAGATTTCTTCTTCGTAATAACTGAAAGCGATATAGCCTAATCTACGCTTGATAAAGGTGTTAAGATTCCTTCAAAATTTAAGAGGTCGTATCAGTTGGTTGATACAATTTTTTTTTGCAAGCTTGTGCTCTGAGGATAAATCTTTGAGTTGTACGTTATCATAAATTAGGTTTTGATTCAATGCTGGACTTCGGTGCCTGGATTAAGGATTGATCTGCTTCCGGTTTCTTACTGATTGTTACAAGAATGATAAGGATGAGAGATTATTGGATAGGAAGAATGGTTCGAAGGGAGCAGTTCTATTTACGCCATATTCGAAGGACGCATCACAACGAATGAAGAGAGCTAACTGCGATAACGAGTTGGGTATTGTTACACCTTCTAAAAGGTTCATGCTTAGTCACTCATTTTAAGTTCCTGAGGTTGTTCACATTTATAAGAAGTTGGGATCACTCTGTGGTCGCCATCGAGTGATGTTTACTACTTTTTTTGCCACTTCATTTTTTAATGCGCTTTATTTCACGAATTTTTCGATGAAACTTCCTCTCTGGGAGGGTATCGTTCAAAACACTAGTATCGAATATGTATAGTAATTGCTTTGCTATGTGTGTTTGTAGGTGTAGGGATGTGCATATATCTAAACCTATATGTGTACTTTGGTGTTATATTTGGGGAATCGTGTTCTGTGCGGCAATATATTACAAGATTATTGAGAGCGGCGGTTACCACAGGTATGTCACATTTTTGAGCGTCAATCATATTTACGCATTATTAGAATTCATCAAGCATAGAATTTCTATTTCAGGTCGTTAACAGCAGTAATCACCGGCGAGCATTGCTACCAGAAGAGCACTCCCCTCTTACAAGAGAGAACATCGCAAAAATGACTTGTTACTTTCTCATCGAGACGATACTTTATTGGGCATATTTCTGACAATGTTTGCATTCGTCGTGTTGTAATATTATGAAGTTGCTAAAGAATTGATTTCCTTCATTATACTTCCTCTGCCTGGTGCAGGTAAACGTACAAGTAAAGGATTTTGTGCCATAACGATCGTGTAGATGGATGTTCTTAATTTTGTCAATACGGTCTTTACATACACAAAAGACAGTAAAAACAGCCTATGCGTGTAATATTGCAGGATAAGGACGTATAATCCCCCACATGGAACATCCTCCTTGGATTGCATTAGACGGTGTTTCCTCGACCATGGATGTGTGGTGTGTTCATTTACATATTAAATTATTGCTTGATCATGTGAGATACGACCGCTTTAGTATGCAAATAGCTTATTGACTAAGGCTTCATGCGATAATCGCCGATTTAATCGTCCTAAATGACATAAATTAGATATTTTTTTTAGAATGCCATTCGAGAAGCTACTCATATCCTCATTGATGACACTTTCCATTTGGTTATTATGTCGATCTTCTAATACTAATGAACATGTTTAAGTTGAGTGGTCGCGATTTGTTTCTTTAACGAAGGCATTCTTAGATAGGTCATTATGCATACATGATTGGTCATTATGTATATTTCAAATGCGATCTAATTGCTAAGGGTTTTTCCCTCATCACTGAAGTTCATTGTGCCAATAGCGTATTTCTAATGCACCTTCTTATCTCATCAGTATGTATGATGAGTTGATATAAATTGGTTTTAAACGCTTTTTCTAATTTTCCTAAAATGCGCGCTTTTTCGTTATAAGTGTGAATACGTCTATACGTCTGCCTATGTGTCCGTCTGTCTGTATGACAGTTTCAATATTGTAATTACATAAGGAGCAGTTATAAATATTGGACGATTTTAGGCAGCGTTGTTCCAACTGATAGTTGTATAGATTAAGAATAGTTGGTATCGTTAATTTGCATATGCAAATTTGTTCTAAAGTCGGCTAGATAGGCGCAAAAAGTATTTTCAAGTAGACTCAGTTGATTGCGTTGGAGAACGGACAATGAAAATGTTTCGTTGATTGATACTATCTTAGGACGACAATTGAAATGCAAGAAAACCCATGTCATACAAGTCTTTATGGTGCGCTTTTTCACTATTTAATTAAGCTAATCTTAGTTGCCACATTCGTTTACATTAGATACTTAAATATTATTTCTTAAAGGATGTTTTTATCTTTGTATAAAATAGTGTTTTATTATAAGATGTTTGTTGTCTATAATGTGATATGCAAATGCCTTCATACTTTTCTTCCAGAGATTCTTATCTCGAATATTTGTGTGCTATTTCTAGATAATAGTACTTTCTATTAAATAGTTTATCAATTATACGTTGTTTTCTTTCATTGTGCATTTCGACTTATACTTCGGATTTATTTCGTTGAAGGTTTAAAAAGAAATTTTCTTTAAATTTTTTAGAAATGTACAATTTTTTGAACTTTTTCCTCCCTTATGATTATTTGAACGTTTTGCGAAATTAAAGGGAGAAAAAAATGTGGATTTAAATATTATTCAGTGAAAAGCATAAAGAATATTCAATCTATCGAGCACAGAAGCAATTTTTTTTTTTGAAATTTCAATTGGAAATTGGTAAGGAATAATGATGTGGCGTTCGTTTTTAAAATTGATTAATTACTCAATTTTCTCTTCCATGAAATGATTGGATTTTATGATTTTCCCCGTTATATTTTCATGTTTCAGTAATATCGTTATCGTTGTTTTTTGTTGAATTTTCGGGAAATTTTTTCCAATGTTTCCGAACGTTTGGAAAATTTTGCCTCAGAGTTTCTTCCGGAATAGATTTTTTTAAAAATAATTTTTATTCATTTATAAGGATATCTTCTAGGAATACTAGTGCTTTTGAAGGGACTTTGATTTAAAGACATTTCGTTGGTGGAGAATTTATTTATTTGTTTACATTTATTTATTTATTTGTTTACTTATTTATTTATCTGTTCATTTATTTATTTATCTGTTTATTTATTTATTTATTTATTTATTTATTTATTTATTTATTTATTCACTTATTTATTTATTTATTTATTTATTTATTTATTTATTTATTTATTTATTTATCTATTTATTTATTTACTTATTTTATTTATTTGTTTGCTTGCGTTTATTTATTTATTTATTTATTTATTTATTTGCCTACTTATTTATTATCTTTATATATGGCTAAATGAGAAGATCTTTCTACAACGTTTCCGTAAGTATATTATAAATTGGTCCCCGGATTCTCCACCATATTCACTCCGCATACATAGGTTATGCTGCAGTGAGATCTGAGCCAACGTTTTCGTCTTCGCGGTAGGTTTTCTCGAATAATGTTGAGTTGGGTTAGTGCATTCTCTAGTGGGATGCTGATAGATTAGAGTATTCATACTTAATGAGATAGGTTGTTATTCTTTCACCAAGCAATGAATGAATCTTCGTTTAGTCAAAAACCTGTAATTGCATACAAATAATATCATTGAGCGTTTATATGAATAAGCAATTATGTAGTGAAAAATGCAAGATTACAAATAGAGGCATTAATTCGAAGAAGAGTATTTTCTCTTTGAACTTTATGCAAATAGAACCTTCTAGGCTTCTATTCAAGGAAATTTATTATAACTGTTACATAAAAGTAAATAAATAAACATCTAAAATTCCACTCATCAACTGCTAATAATTTACATATATTGGGTACGCCTCTAAAATTGTAGTTCATCTTCAGTTTTCAAATTTTGAGAGTGTTAAATGTAATGAAGGTAAGCATTACTTATCAGAAAATATTTTAATAAATCCATGATTGAATTATGAAACTTATAGACTACAACTCTATTAACATGTAGCTATATGGTTGGATAAATATGATACATTGAACTTGTATTGATGCAAACGTTGAATGTAAAAATTTTTTACCGTTGCTTCATTTATTGAATTTTTTTTAAATATTTATCAATGCATCCATCTATTCGTATGAAGTGAATAGATTTTGACGTTGGTTGCATCATTAATCAAATCTGCATCGAAGATGTGCCAATGATCAGATTGCCATATTAGTAATGCTCAACGACTTTGGTACTTTTCATAAGAAATATTGTTCACTGTTGTAAAAGATAAAAACAATAAGAAACGTCCCGAAAAGAACTAGTTTTAACGTTTCTACGATTAATAAATTCGCTTTTTACGCTAACTATGAGCTTTCTGTTAACATCTGTCATAGATGTTACGGTCACTTTCATCTCTAAATGAAATCACCTGCATAAACAGCTTTAATAATCGAAACCTTTTGTGTCGACTCTGTTCAATCGTGTATAAATGCTATTTACCTATGAGACTTTTGGATAGGTCGCTTTCTTCATTGTGGACCTATACACAAATGGTTGATCTGTTATGTTAGTTACGAAATGGTTTGTCTTCTTTTTTTAAACAAAGAAATCCTTATATCCTCGTTATGAAACCTCGTAATCACCTCGTAATGAGAGGATTACGGTAAAAGTTTTCTTCTGCAAAACTAATAAAGGATGGATAAGAAGTAATAGGATGTGCTGCAAAGAAATGAGTTCGTTGAATGGCCTCAAGTTCGGTTGGCTATGTTTAGACACAATTATGATAGAACCAGTGAATAAGCGTCGAAACTATATTAGGGAAAAATTTTCCGATTCATTGCACTCTTCGCTACTCACAATTCCCTATGTATATTTTTATCTATTCCAGCGAATTTCCTTTCAAACTTGCATTATGTTAGCGCATTGTCTATGCACGTATATGTATGTGTATGCATGCATGTGTGTTTTTGTCTGGCATTTTCATTTCTAAAACCTCCGAAGTGGAATTGCGAAATTTGCTAGGTTTTTTATGTACGTCATAAGGATATCTCATTGTAAAAAATCACAAATATTTAAAGGTGTCAAAAATTTGCACTAATTAGGCATCACTTCGATTCATATTTTCGGATCGGTGGGGAAAGAAGTCTTTCGTGAACGATTTATACGATCGGTGAAATCAGCAAGAATGTGACGGCATTATTGTGTATTTGCTATTTTGCAAAATCGATTGATCATATGAGTGGAATGGATAAAGTATTACTGATTATTACCACTACTTTATTGATCAAACGTTACTAGTTAGATCGTTATGTGGGCGCCCAATTGTGGCTTCTATAGTAACTCCGACAATCTTTACTTTTCTATGTTTATTTGCAATTTCTTGTTGTTTTCTATGTGGCCGTGTGGCGTTGCCTTAATTATGATGTTTTCTTTGTATGTGTTCTGGGTACATCAGTTGTGTTGAACACATCAAGCGATGTAGTTTTTTGTTTCTTTGGCAAGTTGCACTTGCCTCTGTTTACATCCTATCAACGACTGATGAAGGAAAAAGAGGATGATGCTCGCTTCTTATTACCATCAGTATCTGATTGAGCCTTTGAATGAGATTCAGTAGTTTCATGTCAAATGAAATTTAAAAAAAAAATCCTATGAATGCAGCAGTTGTAATTATTATGATCGTTTAATTACCTTCTCATCAACGATCGTTTAATTTTACAGATGTGAAATATATGACAATTAACTCATTATAGGTATATTAAGAGGTGTGAAATATAAACTCATTGCAGTTATATTTGACGATCCTTGAACTATCGGATGATAGAAAGGCGTTTATGATTTTTGAATATGTAACTTGACGGATTTTATGCAAGAATCGTCTAAAGTTAGCATCGCTCTAATTGTAGGTTCGTTTAGTTATTGATGTAAAACAATTTCGTATTTTTATTTAGGTAAATATTTGTGCAACTATAAATTTACATCTAATTGAATCTCTAAATTCCCTTTGGTAGAAAAGATATTTTATTCTTTTTCCAGAGATCAAAGCGCATTTAGGATTCACTAATATTGACGCAGTGCATGTTGTCGCTTGTTATTTCGGTTCTATCATAATGCTGCTTTTTTTAGAGCAGAATAAAAGCATGGATGAGAGCTCTTGAATTTAATTCTGTTTGAATTCTGGCGCGGCAGCCGCTTTTGAATTCAGCTCTTCCGGCCAATAACAATCTTGTTGTTCTGATGACCAGTTGGCCAGATTTTTGGCCAATTGGCCAGATTCGTAAACCGTCAACATCCAAGCTTGAATCACGTTGGCTATTCAAGCGAATCCTCTCAAAAGACTGGGTTTTGTGTCCGAGTATTGTTGTTCATATTTTATTATGTATATGCTTTGTATTATCTTCCTCTACGGATTTAGTGCGCGTTGATGCTCATAGAACTTCATAGTGCGATCTACACTATCGGTAGGGTTGATTTTGATATATCCTACAATATGAGTGACCAACCACTATTTATTCCTCTAACTTCAGTTTATCATCCACGAGCTGGTGACTTTAAAATATGTTATAATTTGCTACTCAATTTTAGATCACAACTTTTCTGTCGGCTATATTTCAAGGTTGGTGTAAAGTCTGTCTTCTTTAACGGTGTACTGTGTAGAGCAGGAAGCGTAAGGGATTTGTCAATTTGAGTGTGCTTGTAAAAATGCTTGCAGTGAGAGAAGCTAAAGTGTAACGTAGAATCTGACAAGGATAGAAGGCATTCTTCAACAACGGTATCTTCTTCCGCTAGAAAATTTGACGACGGATTCAAGAAGGAAGTATGACTTCGATGAAAATGTTTTAGTAACAAGAGTGAGCGAGAGGGCGCGCCAGGCCGAACTAAGGAACTTAAGATGGTGGTAAAAATAGCCACAATGAAGAAACAGGAAGAATGAGTGACAACGAATGGCAAATATAGTGCTGACCAAGCTATGAAGAGATGAAGTGATGCTTTAAGAAAGAGCGTCTCAAGCAACTGCATTAGTTCAGCTGTGAATCGTGACAGCCAGTGGGCGATATGAAGAAACATTTCAAATACGACTCTTGTCTCCCTCTGCTTCTCGGCGTACCATTCTGCATCCTTGGATAGTGAGTGGAGAGTGCGATAATTCAATTGGTACGACGCGGCTGTCACATGGCCTGACCACTACTCGTCTGTCTGTCGCGTTGCTTCTTCTGAGGGCGACCGCTTACTGGTAGAATCACCGTTCATTTGGCACTTCTTGGTATTCGCACCATCTGACATGTCTTCTCTTAATTAGCAGTTTTCTCGCAACACCCCAAACTTCGGTGCTCGAACCACTATCGACACCTGAAGTGACAACGATCACGCTCAACCTGCGCATTAAATCATAATAGGTAGTACAACTGTAACATAAAACACAACATGGTAAGGATATATGTGATGGATGATTATTTACAATACCAGCGACGTGGGTGGCCGATTTATGAGCAACGTGGGTGGTCGACTATCCTATTTGGCAGCAATTTTTTAAAGGTTTTCATTTGCTAAGAATGTGATGACACATTTGATGACTTGTTATGTTTTCCCGTTTGCATTCTATCTAGGACAAATCTTTATGATTCCTAACGGATACGTTATCAAGTTTATAAAAATATTACAGACCTTTGTTTAATAACGTACAATATAGACAATGTTCAAAGAATTGCCCATTCTAACTATCAATAAATGACAAAAGGAGTCGAATGTGGGAGCAGATCAGCTCCATGGTGTCCAAATCGGAGATTCGTGAGTGGTATGTTGGATCCTGGAAATGTTTATATACCTTTCGCTAACTATTTCGAAAGTAATGGTGTCATCATCTGAATTTTGCATGTATCCTCCTTTATGTGATAACATAAAGGCGTACTTTTTTGTCACTTTTGTAGGCTAGCTCAAAACTGCCGATGCCCAACAGCTTCCATCGCTTTTTTTTTCAATGCACTTAGCGGTTTTCGTCATTGTTCATATACCTTTTTCAATTTTGTCACCATTTATGTCATTTTGCAATCTTGAAAATTTTATTTCTATTTTCCTATTCCTTATTCAAGCAATTCTTTTTTTTTTCTGTTAAAATTTTCACCTTTTCCCCAAAATTTCGCAACCAGTCTCTACAGGTCGCATTTCATCGCATATATACCTGCAAATTTTTTGTCTCCATTTTTAATGGTTTTTCGAGTGATGCTATAGATAGACACATAGCACATGTGTAAACGAAGGCGTCAAAACCAAAATACCCGTCACATCCCCATATATAAAGCGGGCAGTGGATAACATTTTGAATGGTCCTTCCCTCCTTTCTAACGCTATGGAGGGCTTCGAATATGCCTCACACCGTCATCTAGTCACTATAAAAAAGGTCTCGGTCGATGAATGCGTTAAATGCTAGGATCTTATATATGACGCTCACTAAGGATGCATATGCGTGTGATTTGTGCTAATTGCGTCGTTGCTCGACTTTTTTGTCATTGAGCTGTCAACATGCTGAAGATGCAGCTTTCTGTCACCTCCAGCTGTCATATTCCGTCTGTTTCCTCTTTTGTAGTTCTCATATTTGGTTGATCTACCAATTTGATCAAGACGTTTGAAAGTTTAGTTTCTGAAGTTGTTATATTCGGTACGGGAGCCACCTTATATTTTCAAAAACCTCTAGAAAAATTCTTTAGTTCATAGATAAAATCAAATTGTTAAGTATATGAGAACTGAACGGGGAGACGAGGAAGGGGGGGGGGGGGGNGGGGGGGGGGGGGGGGGGAAGAGTGGAAGAATAATAGATATTTTGAATAGTAACTAAAAAAAAGCTTTTTTAATTCCCTACATGTAAATAATGAAAGATAATTGCAAAGTTTTAATACTAGATTCCATTTTTAGCGTATACAATATGTATTGCTCGTTCATGCTCATTCTTTTTCTCTCATCGGTTCTTCCTCTTCTTTGTAATTCTTATCCGCATAGCTTTTAATTTTAATGCATTCTAGTGATGTTGTTTCGAAAGTTTATTTACATGTAGATGAAAATTATAGCAGTGAAGGCATGCTATTAGAAAAAGCGTTTACTTAACTGAATTGAGCAATAAGGGATAGCCAAAAAATCAAACTAGATTATATAAACAAATATGCAAATATCTTAGTCGAAGTTTCCAACGCTTTGAATCTATTCCTTTAGTGAAAAAAAAAATTGAATATTGATAACGAGAGAGCATTTTCACATCAGTATTCTCTAAGATGTAATGTTTGTGCTAATATTCGAATGAATTTTTGTTGATTTACATCTAACAGTTAACTTTAATCTTCTAATTTCTGAATAAATAATATCCTTATTGAATGCTTCTATGCGATAATGTTCTTTCTTATAATAATTGCTTATCACAACGTAAATGATTCATATTTTATTCGTGGAGAATTGATGTGGATTTTATTGTTGATAATAATAATAATGAAGTGGCATTATTCAAAAAAAAGAAACATAAATTACTATATGAAGGAACAGACGAAATTCAAAAATAAAATTGAATAGATGGAAATATAATATTCAAACCCAAAATTCAAAATTATTCGAATATTACGTATGAGTAAATGCAAAAAAAAAAAAAAAAAAAAAAGTTCCGAATTTCGTTCAATAAAATAGTTTCATTAGAATAGCAAAATGATCCGACAATTGCCAATAAAAAACACCTACTATAGTTTTCAATTTATGCCAGTTAGATTGTTGATCAAATTTAGCCAATAAGTTCAATTCCTTTGAAGTTTTTATTTTCTAATTTCTCCATTCATTCGCATTTCAACTTAAAATCGATGATTCGATGATTTAATTTCGTTTAATTACTGTTTTTTGGATGAACTTAATCGATCGATTGAATTTTAATTTCTAAATTTTGAATTTTTGTCGAAAAATTTAATTCTTGAATGATTCGATTTTCGAGTGAATTTGTCGAAAATTTTTCAAAAAGTTTTATCTGTGCATAATCGCTAGTTTCGGTCAGTGAACTGGGAAAGTTGAAACGATAAGATTCGATTAGTTTTTAGCAAAAGAGATGCATCCAATTGAATTTCATTATCTTCTATTGCCTTTATTTTTTTTTTTGATGTTCGGCCTTCTTCAATGATTCATGAGTTTTTAACGTCCCAGAGCTAGCATCAAATTTGCATATAGAATTTTTTTCGAACCGATCGAGCAACGACAGAAACCTGAACTTTGATGTGGATTTATGAAAGTGATTAGTTTCGACATGTCAGAACGCATTATGTCATTATTTTTGAGTTTTTGCAGCCAGTAGATTTTACTTGACATGCTGTTTAGGGGTGCTGTTGCACCTACCTATCTAATGCTTTTTCTAAATAGTTCATTTAATTCAGAATTTCGTTATGAAAAGTTGGTGCAAATTGGGTGCATCTTATATGCTAAAATATTTGTTTATCATATAGTTTATTTTTGTCTTGATATTCCTGTCGATTAAAACAACAACTAAAGAAGAGTGCCAGATGGGATGGCTGAATGTGCGTTTTTTTTTTGCATTTGGATCATCAAGCTAACCAGTTTCATGCATAACCAACCAACAATCTATTTATTTATTTATTTCAATCAGCAGTGCATTCCTTATGAATAAATATCTCTTCATATCGCTTCCACTTGTACCAATTCATTGCTTTTGTGATCTGCGTGGTTCCTGCGGTCTTTTCTAGAGAGTCACTCCATCTCTTCGTCGGTTGGCCTCTACTTCTTTCGCTAATCCGTGCTGTCCATTACCAAAAAATGGCATGCACGATGGTGGATTCTTGAATTTTTAGTCTTTTTTAGCTTGTCTGCTTTAAATTGAAGCCTTAGCGATCGTAAAATGCGTGAAACATTTTTGCAGTCTTCACATGTGCATAAATGAATCAATTTGGAAAATGATGACTTCGCTTGAAAATTGCTACAAGATATCAACCTAAGCGGTATCTTACTCCCATCAAATTTCCTAACCGGTCCTTTAGCAGTTCCCGAATAGCGATTATCAGCCAAACAGACAGACTCATACGCACACACAAGTACACGCGAATGCGATATCGTCGCTGGTAGGTTTCGGGATCATGAATAAGATGATCGGTCTAGAAGAAGGGGAGCTGGAATCGGGTAAATCTTTGTTACTTATGGCCAAAATAGGAAGCGTCAGCAAAATGCTTATTGCTAAAACAGCGACTGTTGAAATGCCTTCTGCTAGAGTGCGGACTTGTCTCTAAAGCCCGATCTGCTTAGTGTATAGTGTATCAACATTGAAATTGAGAAAGTAAGTAGGGATTTGTTGAACGAAGATACAAACTTATTAGTGGTAAGGTTGGATGGCTGAAATACACGTAGAATTTTCGAATTTTATGAAATATTAAAAAAAACATTTCCTATTTATCGTTTGTTCATGTAAAAGATTGTGCGAAGAGGCAATTGCTATTGTACATGCTCTCATACATTAAAAAAAGTTATGCTTGCACCTACACACTTTTTTATACCTTTATTGCACCTAAGCACTCTTTTCTTGTATCTTAATTACACTTCATACCTCAGCTGTAATGCTTTCTTGAAGCCTAACAAAAATAGCTAAAAGTTCTTGCCACAATGTTCAGAATTACTGCACCTTCATGTTTAGCAATTTCTTTTGTGGTATTGAGCAAATCTAATCGCATAAATTGATACTGCGCTAAGCTTATTATATAATTTTCTTTCGATGTTTTCATTCTTTGTTTATTTTTACACTCATAGAATCCGTTAGTCATTTCGTTTCTGCTGCGTTGATTGCTTCGAAGCTCAAAAGAAGGAAAATTTTCTAAAAGGTTTTCAAAAGAAGAGAGAATGAGCAGAAAAATTCCAATTTGATTTTTAATCAAAAATTTTTTTAAAAAATTTAATAATATCTCTTTTAATCAATAATATTTCCTATTTCCATTTAAATTCTACCATTTTTTTTCAACTTGCTCTTTATTATGTTTCAGCGTTAAACGTCATGAATAGGTTATGTGTACTGTGTGTATGAGTGTATTCCCTCTCGAAAAACTATCATATGAACCCGTTAATGGTAAAATGATATGTTTATTGAAATATGATAACATGGGGACAGCGTTTGACTATTCAGTGGACATTAACGATATCGACGGATCCGCGTCGTTGCGTCCACGAAATTGTCAGGGGCATATTCGTAGTTAGTTGACTTTCAGACTTTTTTTTCGAAAGTGGCATTTTTTTTCTTGCTCGAATTGTTTTTCAAAGAAAATTCCGATTCCGAATTTTTTTTTTAAATTCGAAAGAAATTCGAAAAGAAAATTTCGGGAAAAAATTATATTTTAGCACGGATTAACTTGATCTTCGTTCATTCAGCGTCTAATTTCTTCCTCAATTCTGGCGTTGATAAATTATCAGCCAAATTAGTCGAGACGTCTTGGCAATTCCGAGTTTTCATAAGTGGGCAATTGGCTCACAAGATTTTGGTAAGTCGACGTTTTGCATTTGGCGTTCTAATAGTCGGCATCTTGTTCTTTCGTCACGACATGAAGCGTTTCATACGAACCATAGAAAATTGCAAAACAATACATAATTCATGTTTGCCAGCTTTAACATCTGGACGTTTGTCACTGGTGTTATATTTGGCTATCTTGTAACACACTTTTAAATCAGTGTGGATTTCTGAAAAGATATTCCATGTAATCAGTGTTGCACAGAAATGGCAATTACTCATTTGGCTTCTAAAATATGTAAAAGGTTTCGTTGGCTAGGTGATTAAATTAACGATCACTAGATGATATGCAACTACTCTAAAAGAATATAGATCGAAATTTTGCATTTTTTGCAAATTTGATTGTTAGTGCAGTTAGGAGTTGATAATGCAAATTTGGCAGATAAGGCAGTTGCGAATTGATAAGATAAAAGGGCACAGATTGGAGATAAAAGTTTTAGTAACTGTGCGAACTTTTTCTCGCTAAAGCACTTATGAATGAACGCTGCCAATTATTCCGCAGATATCAAATTTCAAATGGCGTTCTATTTCTCATCAATATTTACTATATGGCTATCATTTTCGTTTGCGGTTCATGTCTACATGCATATTTATTTATCAATGCGAGAGTTTTCGCTTTTTGATAGCAAACCTATAGCGATGATAGTAATACTGTTACAGATTACTTCATAGCTATTCTCAATTCCCAAGATTTCACGTTTACTTATCAGTTATGGCTGAAATTTACATGAATAAATTTGAGCAGAATATTTCCGAGTGAGATGCTTGAGTGGGGGAACTTTTCTTATGCGCTTCTACAAAATTTCCCATGTAAATTCTATTATGGTACCATCATACCTATGTGTATGCATTTGTACGCATATATCAATCTCTCTGGAAATTTTCATTTACGAACAATAAGAGCAAGAGTTAAAAAATTTGCTCTATTCAAGAAACTTCATAGGTAGCCGTCCTTTGTTTTGTTTTTTTTACAACGTGTGGAAAAGGGGCTAAAGGAATCCAAAGGTAGAGGAAAATGGACATATTTTACACTTATTTGATTCATTATCTAAACATGCAGTATCATAAAAATGAACGTTTTGTGGAAGTTCTTAAGGTATTAGACTTGCTTAAAAGTATGAACAACTTAATTCGCAGAATTGTTCTTTATTCATAACACGTGATAGTCGGAGTATCATTGCTCTATAGTGGTTCAGTATATTTCACTATGGGCTATTAGTTGGATTCAGTTGATATTTGCTGTTATTCGTTGATCTGATTGTAGCAACTACTTAGAGAGCGCGTTTCTTCTTGTCTTAAAATTTAATATCTAGTCTCAAAAAAAATAAATAAATAAATAAAATTTCTTTAATTTTGAATTTTTTTTTCCGATTATTAGCAAGATGGATTAATCAAAAACTTACACTCTCTAAATGATTCGATATGATACTGTATAAGAAGATATTGATTTTCGAATACGTTAATGTACCTCTTGCATTATCATATCGAAAATCTTAGATCATATAAAGTAATGGCTCCAGGTAAATATAAATATGCTAGCTTATGCATTACCTCTAATGAGTTACACGCTTCAAAAACTTGCTCATGCCACAATATGCCAAACATCGGCCGATGAATATTTGTCTTTGACGATGTCTGTGGCTGTCTGATGGTGTGTCTGCTTCAAACTTCACTTCTATGAAATTTGATCACTCTTGTATTTTATGCTTCCTTCCACAAATAAGGTTTCATTAAAGTTTAATTAAGTGATATTAATTTATTCCAAGCTGTCAAACAAACATCTTGCATGGTTTTTTATTGGTTTTTACTGCCCTTCTAAGCCTTATACATGTTGAACTTATTCTGTTAGTTCGCTTATGAGTAACCATCATGATCGTTTTGTAAGGAAATGTAATACAATACAAAATCACACATCAGTGTTGCTTAACTCTCGACAGCGGCGATCATCGGTATGACCTGATAAGCAAAAATATTTTGCGCGGTATAAAGGCGCTGCATCATTGTCCTGAAATGAATTTCAGGCTAAAAAATTGTGGTACCATTGTGTCGTTTATGCGTTCAAAACGTTTTCTTTCTCCAAATGGTAACCGTATTGCTTTCAATCTAAATATTGCGCAACCTATCCCACTGTTCTGTACGCATCATTGTTTGCGATGTGTGTGGAATATTAAAAATTATTATGACCACCTTGCATCTATATGCGTTTATATGCTTTTACTTTATATCCGTCAGCATCAACTCAAGGGCTAGAAGGGCTAAGACTAGCAAGTTGTGGGA
>QEWY01000467.1:303866-327524 GCA_006503575.1 Baylisascaris schroederi
TACAAAATTGGACTCATCAATATTTTCTTCTGAACTAGATTGCATTTAAATATGATTGCGATTAATGTTCATTTATTAATGCGATCCTAAAATTACTGCATAAATTTGTTTTCGGTTCATCTTTTCTTTGTACTTGATAGATCGATGAGGTTTGAGAAAATTCAAGAATCGTTTTACTCTTGTGAACGGTGCTAATGATTGGATTGATAAGAATTGCTTCATAGCATGACAGAAAGCGAATCGATCTTGCATCATTATGAATCGCATCGTGGTTTCAATGCCAAAGCAAGACAAGTACTACTTGAACCATTGGCCCCATTCGCTCTCTCTGAAAAGGTCAGCAATTCTTAAATAGTTTATTACTTATAGGCATTCACTTGCTGAACGATCAAAGTAATAATTTATAATTGAAATACTTTCATCCAACGTCACCAGTACTTGAGGTTCTTCTGATCTAACCTAGCCTTTTTTTTTCAAACAATTTAGCCGAGCATGCAAAAATCCCTTAGAAAGTCAGATAGTTAGGAAGACGGGAGAGGGTCTAATGAGCATAAATGGCGCAGTTGTTATAGGCTAAGGGCTATAGGTCTTTCGCGCAGTGCAGATGGAAATTGCGTGCAATATTGGCAATTTTGGTATATTTGAAGGTGAAAAAAGGATTTGAACGTTGTTAAATTCAATCGCCTTTTTTCAAACCTTAGAAATTCTCTTTGCTGTTCATTCTCCCTTGTTTCAGTTCGCAATATTTGAGTGTGTTATTTCGAAGGAGAGTTGTTAACATATATATTTTTATTCACTATAACAGTGCAAAATTTGATGCTTAGATAGCTAACATAGAATAACACTCGGATTTTCATCTAAATCAAATCTTTCGCACTCTTCAATTGCATTGAATAGATTTCTCAAAATTAAATACCATATTTATCAGTGCTCTATCTCAGCAATTTGTCTCTCCTTCCATGCACCGATAAATTTCATTTAACACGTAAATTTTTCAGAAAATCAATGCAGGCAGCTCAAGCAACCCAAGCAGCCCAATAGCACCTCATCGTGGTTTTAATCCAAAAGCGAGAGAAGTTCTTATTTGTCGAAATGCAACACCACTTCAACCGTTTAAGTTAAGTAAGTTTTTCTGCGAGAGTTTTCGAGCAAAACTTATATCAATGATAATCAGGCATTTTAGCCACTGCTCCATACTATCGTAATGTCCAACTTCCCAATCATCATCAATGATTGTGAACTTTGTTGAGGATTTATTACATTAGAGAATAAAATTTCTCGTTGTTAATGCAATGATGAGTAACGATATTTGCTTTAACGGTAAAATATTGTCACCAAGGAGACGTATTCTAAAAACGATGAAGAGGTGTTGATGATGAGAAAGTCAAACGAACAATTTAGCCAGAGGTTATACTCTTCGGAGGTATATGTCGCTAAGGCTACTTTTTTTTAATGGCAACTCATATTTTCATATGAAATAACTCATCATTTTATCACCGAATGGAATTGTGATTTCGATTTTTCTTTTCTCTCTTTTTTTTTGTTGTAAACTTACGGTTCTATTGGGAAGAAATTGCATCTATAAATCAATTAATGAAAATAAATTTGATAGCAAACGAAATTTTTAGGGCCAAATTTTCAAAAGGATACATCGCCGAGCTATGGGATGTATCATTCATAGCGGGAAATTAATTTATCAGATTACTTCTGCCGATATGTGTGTGCAAATAATGCAAAAATTATGGGATTTGAAAAAAAAAACAGCAGGGCTTATGACTAATACTTTCAGAGGTATTGCTGCTATTGCTCTGCTGTTTTTTTTTTGGCTTATCTCTTCTAGTGCTAAATGAAGAAATAAAGAAACCCATCGGCTATGGCGTGCAACACACAAGCATAAAATAAGCTATACCTACAGTTTGCAGTATTGCAGAGTGGAATTACGTAATAGAGCATCGAAAGCGAGCTAGAATAATGGTTCTGGTGATATTCTCTAATTTATGTTTAGATGTGTTTTACTCGCACACATTGCGCCTAGTTCTCAACACCTTCACGGCAGTGAGGGGAAGAGGGATGGGTGATGTTCATGGAGGTTAGCGTGGCTGTTTCGCGGTCCAGCGCCCAAACAATGATCTCCGTTCAATAAAAGTCGCGATAAGATCTTATGAGCCTCAACTTCTCGGGTATATGGCTCAGTTTTGTTGCATTGCTGTCCTTATTATTTCTCAATTTTCTATGCTGCAAACATGTGGTCCACAACTCAACCAAGAATGCATTCCGCTGTTTATGCGCTTTCACAGGTTTGCTTTCGCAAAGTATATTGTGGGGGGAATGATATTTGTATGCATGTATCTGTAAGTTGGTATATCTGTACAGTAAACAGAACAATCCATTGAAGCTAGAGCTAGGAGATTTGTTTGCTAGAATGTTCACGACAACTCATCTACTATATCATTATTCAATTTGATCAATCAATTTCGAAAAAAAAAAGTTGTGGGCACATAAATATGTCTATAAAGGTGTATATGTTTCACGATCGCTCATGTTACACTTTATGTAGATTCGAACTTGCATCATCTAAGCGGAGAAATGTGCCAGAAGAGTTGTCATGATATTTAGTTTTCTATTTATCTTATCTATGTCAACGAGTTCATTCGCTCTTCAAAAACGTCTTATCGGGTCGTCGTATCCAATGCAAACCTTTTTCTTTGATGATATCAGATCAGAAGCAATGAATAGTAGAGTTACGAAATTTTATCATGTGCACTACAAATCGAACTATGATAGTAGCTAGACATTGAATCAACAATTCTAGACAATTGAAAGTGATGAAATGCACACATTTTATATAGGTTGGATTTTTCACTGATCAAGTCAAGTAAAGGAAGATTTTGTTGTTGCAATTAAAATATCAATAATTCAATCTTTGTCTTCAACTCTTCGTTAGTAGCATATGAAATGGAATGGTGAATATGAGTGCGAAACGAAAGCACATGTCATAGCAACTGCTTGAGTATGTCCACTTGTTTCATTTCCTATCGTCCACTATGAAGAGAGGGATGAGCGATCTACTGAGAGAGCCTCATATACAACGCTCTTAAAGCAGTCATAAACCGGAAATCTGTAACGCTTAACCGAGATGAAGCATTCACTCGTAGATTGCCGAACGCTTGTGGCGCTCTGTGCACTTGTTCCGCAATAATCTTTCTTCAACGTTCTGATCAGTGTGCACAAGAAACATTCAAGTGTTATACTAAAAATTCTTTGCATAGAATGCGATGGGAAAGGCAGCACGGTGTTTTCATTATTCATATTTTAATTATGAGAAATTCTTTGTTATACTTTGCACTTTTGATATTTTTCTTTACTAATTTATTTGCGGTCTGCTTGATAATATAGGTAGATGCAATTGCACAACATAGCCATACTGTATTGAGTGAATGGCTCTCATTTTATAAATGAATATGCACGCTCAAAGGAGATTAAATGATATGTGCGTTTGCAATTTCAAGCTAGCTGATCGTAAAAATCTTAGAAAAAAAGTGATGAGTCAGTTGAATTGAATTAGTTTATTTGTGGCGTTAGACACTTGCTAATTTTATGTCTGTCAGAAATATAAGCACAAAAGAACATATCGTACTTTCAAACACATGCGGACGCCTTCGACGATTCTATTGTTATGAACCATATGCATTCAACTAATGAAGCGTTTCATATTTCAACAAATCGCTTGACGAGAAGCAAGAAAAAGCGAACCAATATAATCACAGTTGCACAAATACCATCTCATTAGCCGCAGTGAATGAAAAATTTAGATATTCTTTTTCAAAGAGCTATCAAATGTCCATAAGTTTATCAGCACGAGAAGCAAAGAAGACGCATGGTATAATGGAGCAGAGAAAAATACGCATCACTGAGCAATATGCAAAAAGTTGCTGCGCAGTCGTTTCTTACAAGAAAAATTTTGCCCCTAACTTCATCTTATAATTCTATTCATTTGAAAAATTTGATATCCGCCTGAATGTTTTACGAATATAAACTGTTACGTCATCGATCACTCGGTTTCTCAACAATTCAAAAGAATTATACGAGAAAAACTCAGAAAACATAACATTTCTTCAAAAAATCTTACACAATAACCAAACACTTATTTATACATTATCGAATGGTTTTAATGGCGAATTAATTGAACGTTTTCTCGCTTATTTTTAAATTTTAAATTTGTTATTTCATTTCAAAAAAAGTTATAACTTCCAAAAAAAAGGAAAAATCGAGAGGATTTAATAATATCTTAAGTGATTTTGCAAGAATTAATTATCTCTATGAATCGTTCAATATGATTACATGTTGTTAAGCACTTATTTGCCGCTTTGAATCTTGCATTCAGCCTTGATGCATCATGACAGTCGACATATCACTAGCTGCTATTGCGCATGTAAGTCTCACGAAGTGTTCGCCGAACAGTCCTGGATGAGAAATTATCCATTTGCATACATTTCATCAGTTCTTTGATATATGTAAATTTGAATGCTTAATTAAGTTTATAATGGAGGATTTATGCAGTGAATTGTTTGCTCCGTTGAAGACGAACAGGTGCGTCTATGCACCCGTTTTATTGCCGTTGAGCTTTACTACAATCCTCTTAATTAGCAATTAGCTCAACCGCTATGCAATGTTCCATTATTGAACTGAAGCAACCTTAGGGTTGTTCATCCTTCTATTAATGCTTTCTAATGCATCAGTGCAGCAGTAGAGGATGGAACAGTAATTACTGTTCTCATTCTTTTCTCTATGTTATTGCGTTTGAGAGAGTATTATACGTCATATCGGCTGATAATATTTATTCATTCACTTAATTGGATCACCCTCTACTATCCTTTAGATGGTTGATTTTGTTCATAGTACTCAAACGTTAATCGGTAGTAAGAGAACGATTAATATATATTATGTTGATTAAAAATTCATCTGCATTCACTCTTGGATCTCTGGAACTGGAATAATATTGCAAACAAAGTCAAACGCATCAAGCATTATTAGCGTATTCAAAATTTAGATTAGCATATTATTTGGTCTTTCATTTGTTACTAATAAACAATAGTGATCTCGTCAGGCCATGAAATGAAAGAAAGTATTTAACCGGAAGTGTTATTGTGCTTAAAATTAAGAATTCAGGCGTATGTCTCAAAATGCAATTGATGAATATGACATTTTTGCAGTAAATATGCTATGTTCAGCTCACTATCATCAAGTATTTTCCAGCAAGTTAGCATCCTCTACAAATTATTCCGATTCACATCGTATATTTTTATGTCTCCAAGCAGCTGAAATTTGTCGAATCATTGCATTCTATTATTCCATTCAGTTTCAATATTATTTTAAACATTATTGTATGATATTATCGAGTTCCTACGTATTACCTTCCACGAACGTTGATTCTACTTCTTTGATTCAGGGGAATCCTAACTAAATCTATGCTCAAATAGAATTATTTAGTTTCCCCGTTTGACTAGTTCCAACTAAATAGATAACTTTTTCTTTTGAAGATTTAATGAGTACGAAATCGAGTAGTGATTTCGATTTACGGCGTCGACTTTTACATTCTGGTGGATGCATCCTACCAAAACATGGAAACGATAACACAACATATGATAGCTCAACGAAAAGTAGTGCAAGTATCGCCTCAGTTGTGGATGCAACATCAGCAAGTAAGTTTATTCTTCAGATTTTTTTCGACCTATATTAGAAAAAAAAAAACTAGAAAACGCATAGTCTATAGTTAGTTTTTTATGTTGTATTTCCCTAATTGCTGTGGCGATCTTTAGAGATCAATTCCATTTTATCTATTATCGTTTGATACCTCACACATTGATTATATAAGTTCAAATTGCTATGAAATTTTCACCCTGCCTACTTAGCAGTTAAAACATTACTCTTGTCGGCAAGTCTCAGTATAATCATTTCTCAACTAGATGTTTTGAACAATTATCCTACCCTCACGGGAAATATAATTGGTTAATATTAGTGGTGATATGTAAGTAATATCGCATTTATAAAAGAATTATACTGCCAAAGATTTATAATGCATAAGAATATTTTTTATTTTCTTCATTTTCCCCCTTCACTTATGTCATTCGTGTTGTATTTGCGAGTAAGGCATCATTGAGGTAGATAGTCATTACATCCGCAAGCATAAGTTGTTTCTCATCGCAAGATCCACTCACATCCGTATATGCTGATCTGAGCATGAAGAAAGCACAATTATCGTAGATAAATATTGATGGAATTAACGTCAGACATCATGCTAGATCCTCGGATATCTTATTTTCAGCGAGGATTCCTTTGTTGCTTTTGTAGTGCTTTTCATTTTTGCTTAATGAGTGTTTATTCATATTTCCGGCTCAATGCTTCCTCCATTGCCAATGATATTCTTTTATAGCAATATATTTTGCATTAAATTCAGAAACTGCTCCATTATTCGATGTTGGAAAATTTCATATATCAATTAATGGCACTGTGTTTGTATGTAAAGTAATCTCATCGAATATTCGAAGCATGCAAATTAAAACCGTCTCGACTGCTGTTCCTTGGAATTCTTTAATGAGCGCTCGTAACAGTTAGCTAAGGTCCACTAAAATGATTATGCAAATGCACAAGTGCTGAGAGAGTACTGTGTGAATTTGTTGGAATTTCGCCAACTGAACTACCGTACAAATCAAATCTATCGATGTCATAAGTTATGTTCATAGCGATTTACATGAGCGGGGAGGGGAGGGAGACTGAAAATGCTAGCGAATTGATATTTGTCAGTTCATGGAGAAGCTAATGACACGCAATCTTAATGGGAATTGAGGTTTTTGCATCTAGCAATTTGCATTAGTCATGAAAGATGATCTTTTGCATTCTTCACGGTATATTGCTATCTTTCGTAGTAATTTATAACTTTTTTCTAGTGGGAATATCGAATTTCATGTTTTCCTGCTATTCTATGAATTTTTCACCTTTAGATGACATCTGTAATTAATTTTTCAACTTCAAACTACTAAATATCTTAGCGTAAAAAGCTCTGAAAGAAACGCGGTCTCTTTCTTTTGAGGATATTTTTCAAGCAATTTCGTCGTGATTTTTAACCATTTCACGAAAGAAAAAGTAACTTCCGAAATTTGAGTGATCAGAAAAGAAAAGTGTGTGAACGAGAGGGAAGAGTGAACTACCTGCTACTTGTCCACCTCTTGCATATGCCACCTGGAAGATATTACAAGTACCTGAGAAATATTTTAATTAATTTTCTTATTTCTGGGAAATTTAGATACTCAGAAAAGTTATAAAATCGATTTACAGCTTTCGACGAAATTGGCGACTATCCACATAGCAAGGCTTCGAGAGCGAAGGCGCATCTTCTACTTGGTGATATTGGTAAAACACGTTCAGCGGGCGACTTTTTCATGAAGCAGCGCAAGCAACTTCCTCTAATAAGAACATTTCGACAAGACAACATTATGAAGTTGCCCAGGTATGGAGATTATGAAGCTATCTTTAGCCATGATAGATGTTCTCTAGCATTCTTCATGGCGGATTGCTGTCTTTCATAGTAATTTACAACTTTTCTTCAATGGGAATGTTGAATTCTTCAATGCAAGCGCCAACTTTCCGCTGTTCATACGCTCTTCATACTGTAATGTTGCAATTTGCCTGGGCAACTTCAAAATACCTACGTATTGATATTTATGAAGCTGTCCAAGCACAGGCATCACGAAACTGCGTAGAAGTATCATCGATGATATCAGTAAATTAACTGCTTACCTGCGTGGGCATCTATAAATATCCACTAGAGGTAAAATTTTTTTTGCAACCTTCCAAAGCGCACAAAAACACCAACTTTCCGCTCTTGATACTATATTTTCATCTAATTGCACAGTTTGTTATTCTTTTCTCAGCATTGCCTTTTATATTGTTGCTAGATCATCTAGATGTTCTCTTCCCTAAGAGGCTAGATTTTAGATGCGAAAGAAGATGAATAGAAATTTAAACAAAAAACTAAGTTTGTGAATATGGAGATCGAACAAGGCAAAGCATCTAGTGTTGCGGACTGATTGACAATAAGAGTGTCAATGTGCCTCATATACGAGTGTCAATCTGCGATTTAAAATGATAAATCTTTGGGGACTTTCACAACTTTTTTTGCTCAACATTGATGCAATTCGAATTTTGTTGATGTAGTTAATGAATTTTTAGTAAAATTGTTTAGTTATGTAAAGGTAAAGAATTATTGTTGGATATTTTCCGAAAAATGATAGCATTTTTTCCTATGGCATTTTTCATTTCCATTTAAGTGATATGTATATATATACATATATATACATATATGTATAGACAAACAGGACATATGTAATACCAGCATTGCACATAAGCATGCTTTTAAAAACCCAAAAAGATAGTGAGAACAGATATTGGAGATCAGTTGAAAAGGTAATATATACGTGAAACAAAACAATAACGCTTATAAGACAGAATTTTCATTTCTATTTGCAAAAAATTTTGCGACGTGACCTAGTGCCTCCGTTTTTCGTTTTGATGAGTGATATTTCCCACAGCACCAACAATGTCCATCGAACGTCACTCAAATTCTTCGTGGTTCACTTCTCATTCAGTTTCATTCAGTGGCTTATTTCATTTTAATAAGCTAGATGGGATTGAACGTGATTGAATGAAAAGCAAAACGACGATTGCGTCAGTTGGCGAAATCTCATTTCACATTAATCGTTAACATTGTCGAATAAGGAATATATGACGAGGGAAAGTGGGTAATAAGGAATATACGACGAAAGAAAGTGGGTATGTGAGTGATAAAAGGTGGTTGATAGAAAGAAGAGAAGCACCTTCCCTGTTTCAGTTTTCAAGCCATAAAGAAAACAAGAGGCCTTCCATCTTTCACAAGTTTTCCTCGAAAAGCGGCACGAAAATTTTTTGTTTTATGCGCCGAATTTTGCATATTTCTTCACATTTGCTCAGAATTGAACTGCAAAAAATGTGTCGGTTTGTAAAACGATCAAAAAAAACGTTCAGTAAGAGATTTTAATGGTAGGTTTTTGTTGAGTAGGGGGAGTGAAAGGGCGAGTTAATTCCTTAAACAGTGGATAGTATCGTATATGCTGCGATGTGGGATTCCAAAGAATCGACTTCTTCCCAGCAAGATGGGCCGTGGCAAGAGATGTGCCAGCTTTAATCGCAAAATGACTAGGCAAGTCGCATAGTATTCACGAGTTTCCTCACTCTCTTCGGCTATTTAAGCACCATTAATTTACAGATTCCCACCTAATTATGAAAATTGGCCAATAGAATGAACTCAAGCTTATGTTGACGTCGAACCTATCTGCTTTCCCTACGTAAAAACAGAGAAGAGACATCGTCTCATTTAATGCTGAAAAAGTATTTGTGTGCTCTATAGATGAAATATGTAAGAGCAATAAAACGTCATGACCAAGTTAAATAACAACTTGAGCATGACGATATCAAAAAGTAAAAAATAATCGAAATCTGACTATATAAATGGGCTGAATTATTCGCTAGATTGACGTTCCCACTTGAATTCTTCGTCGACTTTTTGAGAAAACTCACTCCTGCCTCTTATCGCTGAATGCATCATGATTATTCCCATAAAGTGCAAATAATTTAGAATGTGAGGCAGCAGTAGAATTCAATTAAATCACTTAAGAATCATTTTAAGTGGAAGTTTATACTGTGAAAATTTGACTTTAAAAAGGAATATCACTAGAACATATTATATTTCATCTTTTCGAGATTTCATTTAGTGCTGTGAGCGGAAATTTTGTGAATAAACAAAGCATTTGCGTTGCTATTAATGCATTATTTTAACGCTTATGAGATCGTCCCGGTCTCTAACTATTGCATACATTATTATGCATTTGCATGCACATTTATTTGTAAGGACCGAAAATGAAGACAAAGTTAAAAACGTTTCTTTGTTAGGCATGAATATTTCTTTATATGAAATCTCTTTAAAAAATTCGAAAATGAGCGAAAGAAATTAATTGAGATTAGCGAATATTTTTCATTAATCACATCTTGAATATTCAGAAAAGAAAAAGTCGAAATGAAGATTATAAATTTCGGGGAAATTTTATTTTTTATTTAGTCGGAAATTTTCCGTGAAAAGGCTATCACTTCTGCTTTAAGCAAATTTTTTCGAGCAAGAATGATTTTTCGATTGGCAGAGGTGCGCCTAGTACAAATAGGTCTAAGAAAAAACGCCATTTTAATGAATGAAGCAAGTTAATTTATACGGTTTTGAATTGTGATTACAGTAAGTGTATTATTTTTTTTTTGCTGATTTTGCTATGTTCATATCAGTAATAACAGATAATAAGAAGTCTCATATAATTGCAAAAGATATTTCTACTGTATCGAAGTGAACGATAATGATTACTGGTATTAAGTACCGATAATTAAGTAGAATATTTTCTAGTGTCGATTCGGATATGGATAATTCGTCGCAATTGCGGCAAAACGCTAACCGCAATAATTCAGAAGAATCGATGAAAGAATCGATGGCTGATATGGATATGGTGAATCTTCGACAGTTACAATACGAAATTGGACGAGAGAAAGAGGCAACAAAATCAAACAGCGAACATCTAACACAAAGTGGGAAAAATGAGCGAATCTCATCATGGCTTCTCAATTCTTAAGTCGGAAAATTTATGATAATTTCTTTATCTTCTTTAGCAACGCTCATAGCTGTTGTTTTATCATTCCGGTCATCCTTGATGCTGTGATTAAATTCATTTCCTAAACAGTGGTTAAATTTTGTGTATAATCGTTTGCCTCTTCAGTGAGTATTGTGAACAGTAAATAAATTTTAATCTATAACACATTTGTGTACTATTCACCTGTATAGAAGAAGCATTTTGTGCTTGGCATATAACAAGTGTATGTATTATAACTATGTTTTCATTGCTGGATCTAACGGTTGCCAATAACTCCTGCTTCAGAATACTAACAAGCCCGATGAGTCATTGATTACCGTCTACTCTCTTGCAATAGCAACTACATTACGGGCTATAAAGGATATAAAAGCTTTGTTTTATACCAGTTCTTATCCTGAAACGTTTAAGAACTTGATGCGATCGTACTTGAATACGGTCATAACTGCTGGTCACTCGACTCTATGGCGTAAGCATGTTTGAAATTTATTCGAGTGCACAATATTGCCTGGATGTGAAGCTGCTTAATCTTGTAAGTTCAACTGATTTTCTTTAATTTGCATAATATCAACGTTATTTTCGTGTTTCAATGTCTATATTCTAACTGGCTTATTTCGAATGGCTGTGTTGCATAAGCATGAATAGAAGTTGCGAAGCGTTTGGCATTCGTGATCTGAAGGAGAAAATTTCCGTTGATAGTTGGCTACTACATATAGCTTCCAATTCCAAAGTATGTCCCATCAAACACTGTCCGATACTCTAAAAGTGCGGTAGCAAAAATAAGCAGATACATAAGAATTAACTTTTTAAAGGCATAATGTGCTCAATTTCTATTAACTTTTCCTATTAAAATCATTGCCTTAACAGTCCAAAGTACAATGTTGAAGGTGAGGGCACTTATTGTAAGAGATCGGCATCTACTAGAGGTGTGATTCAATTCAAGTTGACGTGGTGTGTGAATAATTGGAGCTCAACGTTGGAAGATTTTTTAAGGGAATTGAGATAATAAAATGACTAATAAAATAGCTCAAACAGTCACTGAATATGTTTAGAAATTCAAAATTTTGAAACTACCAATGAAGTAGAATATACTTTCGAGCTATTGCAACCTTAATTCCTTCTTCATTAGTATTAGTAAAAATGTGCTTTGGCTATTGGTTTTTAAACATTACATTAAAAAGTTCTAAACGTATATTCATATTTATTGTCATGTAAACATCAAACAAAAAAAATTGTGCAATTTTGTTACTGGCATCTATTTTCATCATACTGAAGCGTTTTCTTGAATTTCCAAAGATATTTCCGTATAAAAGCTCTTTACATGTTTACAGATTGAGGTGGAAAGATAGATGAAATGAAAAATTCATCGAGCTTATTTATATGTAAACTGAATTTCTTGAGTTTTCATCGAAAGCGCAATATCTGCAAATATATACTCGTTAAGAAAATATTTTCATCACAGATTAAAAGAAATATTTGGTTGATAGTTTAGCTCCATTGCCAGTTCACTTCTTATCGACGAAATTCAATTTCTTCGAACTTGGTTTAGTTTAAGCTCTTCTTCGCTCGTTTAGCAATTCTTTCTCTATAAGAAAGCATTATTTAAAACATGCATAAAAGCTTACCTTTGAAATACTTAGGCTTACGAGAACAGAAAGACAAAAGTCGATTTTCTTGTGGTGAGGTAGGCAAGGTTTCTGTAATTTTGTTTTCCACCCATACGTTTCTTTGCGATTTATGTCATTTATAGCCATTTCTTCTAATTTCTCTGTTACTTTTCCAATTCCGCTTCTCTTCCTCTTTTCTAAATCATTTCCATTTCTATTCCTTGCCTTTTCTGGTCTTTCTCTATCTCTATATGAATATTTCAAGATATTTGCTCTATTTTATTGCATATACACTTCTCCATACTAACAGGGTTATGAGTATAGCTTTGACAATGGCCCGCGCATAACTTAGGTGTACACATAAAGGAATAAGGGCCGAAACGTGTTCACCTTTGTTTTTATCTGCAGTTAATGTCTTTGCTTTTTTCTCTTGAGATCTTTTTCTAGCAATGATCCATTTGTTTTATTGTTTTCTTGCCAAATAATGTTTTTGTGTTAACTGTTCTTGAAATAATTTCCTGCAATGTTACATATTTCTGCAGGTCTTTTGGCAAATATACATACGTCTAATGCTTTTATATAATTTTAAAATATTAGTAGAACTAATAAGAACAAATCCGTCCCTACATTACAATTAACGGTTTATTATACATATCTGTATTTATTTTATTGCTTTAATCTCATGAGAACTTTGCAGTATCAAAGAAAAGCAAAGTTTGCACACATTCATTAATACTACTACTATTCCGTTTACACCTATTATGCGGATTGAAGTTTTTTAAAGATTTTGATATTTTTTTCGGCATTCGGTTCTTCTCTTTCCCAAAAACTTCAAAAATTTCACCACTTGGATACATCAAGTGGCGTGGAATTTCGTTCGGGAGCAATGAGGAGTAACAATTAGGTGCTGTAATGTCGAAAAGTGGCAAGCAGATAGAATGAAATAATGTTTAATCCGATGATGATATCATACAAAACCTCAAGAATATATATATATATATAATTTGTTTATTTATCTTAATTTAATTTATCTCATTTTAGTTTGTTCATTTACCTGTTTATTTATTTATTTATTGTTTTGTTTATTTGCTTAAATAACTTATTTATTTATTTCTCTATTCGTTAAACTAATAACTTCATTTTATTCATTCAAGTTCATTTATTTATTCTATTTATTCGTTCCTCCATCCTATTCTATTCTATTCTGCTCTATTCTATTCTAATCTATTCTAATCTATTCTAATCTATTCTAATCCATTCAAATCTATTCTAATCCATTCTAATCTATTCTAGTCTACTCTAATCTAATCTATTCTAATCTATTCCAATCTATTCTATTCTATTCTATTCTATTCTATTCCATTCTACTCCATTCTATTCGATTCTTTTTGATTTTATTTGATCCTTTACGATTTATTTTATTATGCTTCGTTCTACTGTCTTCGATTCTATAAGAATCTATTCTATCCCATTCTATTCTATTCTATTATATTCTATTCTCTCCTATCCGATTCTAGTCTGATCTATTCTACTCCATCACAATTATTACAATCACAATACTTGTTTTAATTGTTATAAATATTATAATTAGTATAATTATTATAAATATCCCCCTTCCACCAGAATGTCATTAATAAAACTCCCAGCTAAAATGTCAAGAGTGGCGGAACACAAGGCATAACAGCAACCACACCAGGAATTAACAGGTGAAATCAAAGATGAGAGTCACGAACCAGACCATATCAAAACCGTACCGCATCCGATACCTTTGCAGCTGGAAAACGACGGCAATGACCCCTACCCTACATTGCCTGACAATCTAATCCGAGACCGCGCAGGCTAACCAGAGATCCCTGCGGCCACAATTGTCAGTGGCCTACAGTGCTGCATACACGTCAGTGCGATCTTTGATGGACTGACGCGGGCTCATTAGTCACCGGACGCGAAAACGGCCCACTGTTTCAACCCGCCTCATTCAATGTGAACACTACACAGGCAAAACTTCAATCGACACCACTCTTGATTCACCTACTTCGGCTTGAAATCAGTCCCAACCCTCCTCCGGAAAGTCATTAATAAAATTCCCAGTTAAGATATTAATAGTGGCGGAACACAAAGCATAACGCCAACCACACCAAAAATTAACAGATGAAATCAAAGATGAGCGTCACGAACCAAGCCATACCAAAACCGTACCGCATCCGATGCCTCTGCTGCCGGGAAACGACGTAAACGTTTTCTACCGTAGGTTGCCTAACAATCTAATCCGATGCCCCCCGGGTCAACCAGAGATCCCTGCGGCCGTAACCTTCCGTGATCCGTACTGCTGCAGACCCGCCAATGCTACCTTCCAAGAACTGACGCGGACTCCCTTAATCAATGGACGCGACCAAGGCCCACTGTCTCAACCGTCCTCATCCAGTGTGAACACTACACAGGCAAAACTCCAACCGATGCCATTCCCGATTCGACCACTTCCACTTGAAATCAATCCCCCTCCTCCAGAAACTCATTAATAAAACTCAAAGTTAAAATACCGAGACTGGCGGAACGCAAGGCATAACGAAAACCATACCAGAAATTAACTGATGAAATCAAAAGTGAGCGTCACGAATAACGCCACACCAAAAACCGCACCCCACTGGTATCTCTATAGCCATAAAACGGTAATGGTTCAACGAAAGACTCAACCCCCGAACGTCGGGAAACCATCATAATTACATTCTCTGTATATTCAATAGACTCGTAGCTCTCGGATAAGACCATTATAGCCGCTTCTTTCGATCGAATTCAATATTCTACCACCTAGTCAGTATTCGTGCAACCTGAAAAAACTCGATTGATATTACGTGGAAAGCAAAGATTGTAGGACAAGGTAATCCAATGCCACGCAAGCTAACTACAGATTCCTGCGGCCGTAACCCTCAGTGGTCCGCGCTGCTGTAGACACGCCAGTGCGATCTTTCAAGGATTGACGCGAACCCCTTATTTACTGGACGCAGCCACGGCCCGCCGTTTCAACCGGCCTCATTCAGTGTGAACACAACACGGGCAAAGCTTTAATCAACGCCACTCTCGACTCAGCTACTTCGATTTGAACTCAGTCCTCCCCCCCCCCCCCCCCCCCTCCCCCAAAATGTCGTTAATAAAATCCCCAGTTGAAATATCGAGAGTAGCGGGACAAAAAGCATAACAGCAACCGCATCGGAAATTAACAGGTGAAACAACGTCATACAGCAGCAACAACAGCAACCATGAGAAAGATCACAAAGAAGCACAAAATGCAAAATTATATGCCTCATATACAATTGCAAGATAAAGAAATGTAAAGCGGGAAACCATCATAATTACATTCTCTGTATATTCAATAGACTCGTAGCTCTCGGATAAGACCATTATAGCCGCTTCTTTCGATCGAATTCAATATTCTACCACCTAGTCAGTATTCGTGCAACCTGAAAAAACTCGATTGATATTACGTGGAAAGCACTTGAGAGCCCATCGAACAATGTGATCACAGCATGAAATGTTTCGAAAAACAAATGAAAAGCATCTGTGAATGACAATCCGCAATACAAGCGATGCAAATTCGCCACTCGTAAATGCTTACTCGTTTCATCCTACATGAAATCGGTAAAGTTCGATCATTAACTATCTCATTGTATTCCCTCATTGAAAACTTAGAGATATGCCGCATACTATTTCTTACATGAAGTATAAAATAAAAGATGGGAAAAAAATACAATTCTCTAAAACAACGTAGTTTAAAAAGGGTGTTTTCGCATCACCTCACTGCTATAAATAAATTAAAAGACATTTTTCTAGCATCACTCAGAATGACTCTTGTCTTCAACTCTTCCACCTCGAACGACGAACAATCTTCTCCCTTATGTAAGGCGTGAAACATTTTAGAAGAATTTAAAAATTCTTACTTCCACTAATTAGGTTTGCTTGTTAACCAAAAGTGCCACCAACGAAGTGTCTGGCGCCTGCAAAAAAATAAAGTATTTGAGTGAAATTGAAATTCATCGATGAGTGCAACTGAATGACAGCCGATGAAGTAGAAAATATGTTTTTTGAATTATCTTCAGCATTGAAACAATGAAAACAAAACCATTCACTGCAGTTGATAAGCGCACCTGATACAGAAGTAAACAAGGCCCTCAAAAACTGTCCTAACTGCTAATCGAAACGGTAGAATTAAAACACAACAGCTCTCTTGGTCTTAGGTTTATTGTGATGAGCGAGCAAATAATTGAAATACTAACAATATACTTTCCACCCACATCTGGTATATTGCCATGAGAAAGACAACTACAGGTTCAAAGAGATAGTGGATTAAGGGTCAAAGTTCAAATTTAACTTCTCTCAATCGCCTCCCTCACTCAACTCTACTCATCGTATGTAAAGTAGATTTATTACGAGAAAAATAATCGAGAAAAGCCTTTAATCTAAAAAAAAATACGTTCTATGAGTGTCCACTAATTGAAAATATGCTTCATTCAGGCAAATGTGTTATTGAAAGTGTTCATTATTTTGACGAAATGTGTTACCAATTTTTTCATGAAAGTTCCTAACTTTGAGTGAATTTCACGACCGACTTCACATATGAAACTTATATTCTCAGCTAAGAGCAAATTCCAAGAAAGAAGCAGCCGATAAACTCTCAGTAGTACGAATTAAGATCACACCTTTTTCCATCGATGTTCACTCGCTTCGTCATTTTCCATAGCCTTCTCAACCACGGCTACCTTTTCCTTCAGGCGTTTCATAGCTTCAAAAATTGCAAGAATTCGTTACTCTAAAATTTTGTGAGATATTTTATATTACATTCCAGATAGAAAAAATTCATGTATTCGGTAGTGTTCGAAGCGAATTCGAAATGATGGACTACTGTGAGCCACCTTCAAAATGGCAAAGAAGCAAATCAGCTAAGGACTGAGTCTCTATTCCCTTGATTTCATTTATACTTTTGTTGCCACCAAATACGATACGACCATTCTCAAGAGAAACATTTGCACCACGATAAACTTTCCATCATGCGATCACCAAATAAAAATGAGCTCGAACGTTACAGTTTAATATAAATGAAGCTGTTAACTAGTAGTTCCAAGCGAACTGAACCGCACTTAGGCGAACACTAAATTTCAAAGCTCGCTTTGCTAATGAGAAACTTGTTCGCCTAATATGAAAACTTACGAAATGACCGAGTAACTGCGAATACAATAACATTCCCTTTCAGCGAAAAAAGTTTCTGCCTAATAAAATACTGCTAGGATTAAGCTCTGCAGATTTTTTTTTACAAAATCCGTTACTCCTGCATCATTTTATAAATCACAGAACGAAACAGTTTTCATAAGGCATGATATAAATAGACTAATGTAAAACTCTGACAATAATTTCCCATAAAAGCGAGAACCGCCACACGCCCTCCCCTTGTCCCCGTCGTATCTCCCCCGAAAGCCGCAAAATACTTCAAGGTGGTAGCTCTGTTTTCCTCCATCTTTACTTGTGCAAGATACTCACACCCTTGCGACTTTTATTACCTTCACATATAGAAGGAGCTCTCTAAAATTTCTTTGTCGACTATAAGCTCTAGAAAAAAACTCAGGAAAAATTTTAGGCACCGCTTGAATACACGCCCTCAGAAAATTGGTGATGGAAATTTTTAGTGAGAACCAAAATGTGTTGTGACGTATCTCATGAAGTAAAAATGGTATCCACATTTCAACTCTCATCAATAAGCCCTTCTGTATTTTACCTCAACCCTACGTTCTACAACAACGAATAAGGAACACATATTAAATAAAACGAAATCTTTGGTGATGATCGTTGAAAGCTCGATGGTGATAAAAACACAAGTGCTAACCTCTGATTGCATGAAGTAGCGAAGATATCGATAACTCAAAAATATGAATAGTTTTGCGATCACCTTATCCATTGCGCATCGACGTAAGCTGCAGCAAACCAGAGGTGCTCGACACATCACTGGAAAAACAGAGCGCGATTCGAGATACAAGCGTAATTTTGTACATAAATCACCTAAGCTGCAAACTATGACGCCCTGGCAACAATTTCGTACCTTTAATATTTGAACTCGTAGATTCTCTAGCCTGAAAAACTACTGAAGCATAAAACAACTGAAAGGACTGAGTCTCTATTCCCTTGATTTCATTTATACTTTTGTTGCCACCAAATACGATACGACCATTCTCAAGAGAAACATTTGCACCACGATAAACTTTCCATCATGCGATCACCAAATAAAAATGAGCTCGAACGTTACAGTTTAATATAAATGAAGCTGTTAACTAGTAGTTCCAAGCGAACTGAACCGCACTTAGGCGAACACTAAATTTCAAAGCTCGCTTTGCTAATGAGAAACTTGTTCGCCTAATATGAAAACTTACGAAATGACCGAGTAACCGCGAATACAATAGCATTCCCTTTCAGCGAAAAAAAGTTTCTGCCTAATAAAATACTACCAGGATTAAGCTCTGCAGATTTTTTCACAAAATCCGTTACTCTTGCATCATTTTATAAATCACAGAGTGAAACAGTTTTCATAAGGCATGATATAAATAGACTAATGTAAAACTCCGACAATAATTTCCCATTAAAGCGAGAACCGGCATACGCCCTCCCCTTGTCCCCGTCGTACCTCCCCCGAAAGCCGCAAAATACTTCAAGGTGGTAGCTCTGTTTTCCTCCACTTTTACTTGCGCAAGATACTCACATCCTTGCGACTTTTATTACCTTCACATATAGAAGGTGGTCTCTAAAATTTCTTTGTCGGCTACAAGCTCTAGAAAAAACTCAGGGAAAATTTTAGACACCGCTTGAATACACGCGCTCAAAAAATTGGTGATGGAAATTTTTAGTGAGAATCAAAATGTGTTGTGACGTATCTCATGAAGTAAAAATGGTATCCACATTTCAACTCTCATCCATAAGCCCTTCCGTATTTTACCTCAACCCTACGTTCTACAACAACGAATAAGGAACACATATTAAATAAAACGAAATCTTTGGTGATGATCGTTGAAAGCTCGATGGTGATAAAAACACAAGTGCTAACCTCTGATTGCATGAAGTAGCGAAGATATCGATAACTCAAAAAATACGAATAGTTTGGCGACCACCTTATCCATTGCGCATCGACGTAAGCTGCAGCAAACCAGAATTACTCGACACATCACTGGAAAAACAGAGCGCGATTAGAGATACAAGCGTAATTTTGTACCATGAATCATCTAAGCTGCAAACTATGATGCCCTGGCAACAATTTCGTACCTTTAATATTTGAATTCGTAGATTCTCTAGCCTAAAAAACTACTGAAGCATAAAACAACTGATGATGAATGAAAATCCAAGCTCCAAGTTTTAGCTACTTTTTCTCTATTTCTAATTAAAGATAAATTAAAAATAAAGGTAGCCAAAGCATTATTTCTTGGCTTCACGAACACAAGATCTATTCCAATCAAAGCAAAAATTCTAAACCATTAAGTACTTCCGAAGTCGGTATGAAATATTTCATTAAGATGAAATTACGCTCGTAGAAGGAAACAAAAGTAAAAGTGTCGAACAATTCTGGACTTACAAAGTGGCTCCAAAAATATTGTTTATGCCATAAAGGCACAAAACGCAAATGACTGAAAGAAGATTTGAGAGTTGTAAAACAACGATGGTGTAAATGAACGAAGATAATAAATCAAAATTCATGCAAAAGATAACTTATTAAACATTCATTATAGACGAGATTATGCTTAAAAAAAGAAAGAAAAACATGTGCAGAAGAAGCTTGTGAAAGGAGAGCAAAAATACTCTCTAAAAAGTGAATGGCATTGGCTACTGTGTAGCAAACATGGTGAAGATTCGTGCAGCAAGTCACCAAGCAAACGCCTAGAAGAGATCATCTTCCAAATTCAAAGCGAATAAATTATTCCCTTATCTAATTAATGTGATTTTTTTCGAACAGACACACAATTACTTGTGCTATATATTTTTGATATCTCAGCTTGCAGTGAGATTACAAGAAATGATATAGACTTGGTTCAGATAAAATAGGGTTAATAAACGAGAGAAGCAATCCTTCCCCTCCTCTCCTGAAAAAGGGACATAACGACAACGCCTGAATAAATAAGCGTTTTCTTCATATCTCGAAATAAAACACTAATTGGTCCCTCCAACTTAGCTTAGGACTATGAATTGCCTATGAAGATTAGAAGCGAATAAAAGAAGCAGAGCGGATGCAATGATTATTTACTTCAGTAAGGAAAATTTTCCTTAAAAGTTAGCGCTGACTGGCTCATCAGTGCCTTCTATTCACAAGAATATTTTTTGGACTGTGCTGACCATACATCATGGAAGTGATGAAGAAAAGAGTTGTCCTTGACAACGATTGACAAAATATGCACGGAATATGCAACAATAATTAACAGCTAACCCATTAGAGAATGAGGTTCCCGCATTTTCAACGCTTGATGATCGAGACCGCCCTCGCATTATTCGTTTTTTCCATAATAGTGTCAGCAAAGTTATTCGAAACCAATGAAAAATTTCACTGAAAGAAAACGCTTTTTCTCTAAAAGAAAACATCTTTCGTCATTTCCCACCACCCACATCTAAACAAAATTTAAAAGCATTCAAAATGAAATACGAATCTTGAAATTTTAGCCCACCCTAACATGGAGACGTATTAAACGGTTCAAAGTAGAAACAAGTTCCTCACCGCCATTCCTCTGCCCCCCCCCCCCCCCCCCCCTCACCTCTAAAGATCCTAAAAAGGGTTTGGCAAATGTAAAGAAGATATTGAACGTGAAAATTTGCAGAATTCAACTACATACGCACACTAAATCGCTCTTGCAAAAGGACGTTGACATTCTTGCAATGCTTAGGTGAAAATGAATTATTGATGAATCCCTCACCTCTCACATGCGCTTCACCGTGATGACACCACCGAAGCGCAAAGGAATCACCAATCGTGCAAAGTGAAGAGACTCTTCGAAAGCTTATCAAGTAACAGAATGCAGATTTTGCAATATGTCGCTCACGATTTGCGTAACCACAATGGCGTGCAATGGAAAAGATAAATGAACTATGCATTGTGATGTATCAAAGATGAGCAATAGGAATGAAAAAGAGAACAAAAGCAATCTGCAGTGGTGGTTGTTGGTAATGCCAAACAGATCTCTATTGCATTTATTCAGCTTTAATTTACTCTAGTTAGGCACCGAATATCGCATTCAGCCGAATATCTCATTGAGCTTCAATTTCAAATCGAATATATCACTGAGCTCCGTACCCGATAAATTTGTGGCACAATAAAATTTATGTTATGGGTGAGAATATTTTGGGCTTGAAATTGCAATATCTCCCTCCCAAATTAGCCTAGAAAAATCATAATGCGAACAACTATAAATCGAAGCTCCAGGGCGATTAATAACAACATGCTCGCCCTCTTATACCTACTCATCAACACTGTGTGCTGAGATTATATTTGCATTTATGATTTATATACGCATCAATGCGGGAATGATTCAGAATGACTGTGGAAGTCGCTCTAATGGCCTCAATAATGCAATCATTCAGAACCATTTGCGATTTAAAATTCCCCTCTGGCACCATATTTTCTTTTTTTCACACAGTGGAATCACAAATCACATGTCAAAGTATGCAGCTGTAAATCTTTATACCTCCTCAATACAAACTAGTGCTTGGGAGGACACCTGTAGAGCACAACACAATTCACTGACCATCATTAAGGAGCTGGCATTGCCCGCCCAATGACTCCTTTTCGATACCTCAACGGGGTCAGTGACCCTCAGTAGAGTGATGGCATGGTCTTAATGACTCATCTTCAACAACACAATGAAGTCATAGAGGCAACCGTTGAAGAGTTGGCGTCACGTCGGGTGTCTCTCTTCAACGGTAAAATGGAATCTCTACAGGTCACCGCTAAGGAGCTGGCATCTCCGCCCAATGACTCCTTTTCAGCGGATTTTGGGATACCGTACTGGACCTCAGCCATAGTACGGATCGAAAAATTTATGAAATTGCCGAAATTTATCATATAGAATTTGCATCGGCAAAGAAATAAATCATTTGGAAAGCTATCTGATTGCAACTACAGGGTATGTAGAAATTTACAGCTGCACTTCAATACAAATATCCAGCAATCTACACAGAGCACGGAAAAAGAAAATAAGGCGCACATAAATCACCCGACACAATGGTTCAATGAATTATTGCAGAAATCTTACGACATATAATGCAAAGTAAAATGACAACTTTATTGAACTAATTGAACTAGTTGAACTAGCAGTCAGCAAGTTATAGAGGGAAACAGTATGAGATTCAGCTTTATAATGTTCGCACTATGATTTTTCTACGTTAATTTGGGGTTGAAATGTTGCAATTTCATGCCTCAAATAACCTCATCCACAACATGAATGTTGTTGTGCCATGAATTTATCGGGCATTGAGCTGCGCAAAAACGAATTCTTTTCTATAGGCCCTTCGTTTTTCTATGCTCCCATCATAGCTCCAATAGTTTTTTTCAAAAATAATAGCGAACAATGTCATCGAATAATCCTTCTCATAAAAATTTGTTCGTTCTTTTTGAACGAGATATTCGACAGCTCAACTGGAGCAAAATAAAGCTAAACAATCGCATTACAAATCTGTTTAACATCACAGATAACCATCCACTGCGGATATTTTTTTTCATTCGTGCATAATTCCTGTTGTACACTTTCAATCACATCACAATGCATACTTCATTACCTCAACAATTTCAGGCCATCGAAGTTGCGCAAAATGTGATCGAACATGTTGCAAAACCTGCATCTCTATTAATTAATGAGTGCCGAAAGGTTGCTCTTCTTTGCACGATTGATGCACCTCTGCGTTCGAACAGCGTCATAACAACGGAGCATATGTAAGAGACCAGTGGATCCATAGCAACTCGAATTCACCTAAGCAAAGCAGGAACATCTGTGCTCAAGAAAAGCGATTCGGCGGTGCTCGTATGTAGATGAATTTGGGCGATTTTCGCACTCAACATTTTCATTTATCAATCTGCCAAGACCAATCATGCAATCTTATAGAGATCACTGAGTGTCACTAATTTCAATTAATCACCAATATCGGCATAAGAATGTGGCAGTTGATAAGATTAGTTTCATTTTCATGACCGTTGAATTAATGACTAAACTTTTCAAATTTTTACGAAATTCCATAAATTTTTTCAAACCGAAAGAAAACCTTTCCGCCAAAAAAATAACCGTATGAAAATATTAGCTGCAGTGCCAAAAAAAAAACCCGTCATTATC
>QEWY01000467.1:327613-342015 GCA_006503575.1 Baylisascaris schroederi
TTTGTTCTCACCTTGTAGATCATAAAACGCCCCATCGGAGTGATAACTCCACTGGGCGTGATAAAACGAAAAAAAGTGAGCGTTCTTTAAAACCGAGACTATAACTCTGTTATATAAGAAAAATATCTGTTAACAACTTACATTCTTTTATATAAGGAAAACATCTGTAAATAATTTGCAATATAAGAAATATGTCTGTAAATAACTTGCAATCTTTAAGTTATTATCTACATGAAACTGCGCAAGACGATGGAAGCATTTTTCGATCATAACAAAGAAATGGACAGATTTCCAGTTGGGAGGCAATGCCTTAGGGCGGTTGCTGACCGATCGGCCACTGACCAAAAGAAAATCAACAATTTCAATCTCTCTATTGCACGTATTTCAACCTTGCAACTTATATCAATTGCACATCAGATAAGAAATTGGTGCTGTAGAACACTTCTTGTTTTTGTTTCAAATTATTAATGATTCTGATAGAGGTTTAATGCTCTTTCAAATGTGCCTAATCACTCTTCCTAGATTTCCTTCCATTATATATTTTTAACGATAATAATTGAACCACTTATGAAAATTCATTTCAAAACATTGATAGAATTTATTCTCTTGATTGCGTATTTAATTGTAAGCGAGAACGATCGACGCTAAACTTGCATACCATTAGTGAGCTAATTATATCGATATGAAACAATACATTCAGTGGAACGTCTTAAATTGTTATTGATATTTTTTAGTTGTGTTTTGTGTGGTCGTATCAATAGAGTGATTGTGACTGAAAGTGGGGAGCAAATTATGGTGATGGCGCTTGATTCTTTTGGTTATATGATAACTGATAGGGTTAGTGAGGCTGAAAGTTACCGAAGGCAAAAAGCAATCTATTCACCTGTAAGTGAAAACGTTGTTCGTCCTCCAAATGTACCACGATATTCGCCTTTAAGAGCATTGAACGACTGTTAGCAAAACAAAAAAAAAATTATTTGGATATTACAGATCGAATTGATGGTTGAGTCGATTGGAAAGGTGTTGCGACGAGCATAGGAGGTGGAAGGGGGAGGGCGGGAAGGGGGGTGGGGGAAGGAGGGGATGGGGAGGGGAGGCACGTGCATTTTGTGGTCATCGTATTCTTGACCTCATCGCTACTAAAGATATCATAGTGGTCAATCCTATTGACCTATGCGAAAAAAAATGCATTGCTCAAACAAACTGACTTTACTGATTAAACTGACCTATCGAGTGCTCTTATTTGTTAGCATTCAACGCAAATATATCCGTCAAACTCCTCGTCGCATAAGAATATATTTGATCACTTTTCACAACATCAATCTCAACGAATGGATTTATTTTTCACACCTCAATATCCATTAAAAAAGTCATTTAGTTACTCAATCGTTTTGTTGGGGCCCGAAAAAAAATCAAGCATTTAAGTGACCAGTGGTCAACACGCTTGAAAATGCTTTGAAGGTTGGTGGTTTTATGGAAAACTTCAGTACCATCTGTAAAGATTGAGTATTGGCATTCAAACGGAAGCAAGTCGAATAGATCATCTCCAAGGATGTGAAAGAGAAGGGCACCGAAGACAGATTGGAAACATCAAAATTGACCTACTGAAAATCGTGACCAACGCAGAAAGTCACCGACATTCACCGGTAGAGAATGAATGGAAGCGAAGTCGGAAGGTCAACATAGTGAGATCCTCTAATGTCGTAAGATTTTAGTGATGAAATGCAACCTAGTCATTAAAACTGTATTAGATACTTCTCGGAAATTAAATTAAACGCAATCAGTGCAATCGTTGTGACCAAAATGTGAACACCAACTATGAAGCACTGAACTGAGTATATATACAAAAATGGGAACTGAGAAGGATAGCTGTAGGTGATCCTATCGTGGAGGAAGTTATACTGAAATAGAGAACATGCATAATTGACGTTGAAATTATTGCTTGATAGAAGAAGCAGTTAGGTTTTCTCTTTTATTGGACATTGCGCAAGCGAGCGGTTTAGGCCAATAGATCCAAACTTTGTAACTGTTTCTTGGTGGACTAATACTATTTGCCAGCGATATGGGCCAACACTCAATCTCTTTTTGTGAACAAGCTGAATGATCGTTGTTTCAACGACCAGGGGGCTAAGCCGCACTGTTATCAGAGGCCATATTGTGGCCGCATGGAAGACGTACCTGCAGATATGAAAAAGCTCTAAAAGATCCGTGCAAACTTTGCCGTCAATGATGAAACCGTTGTAATATGTTGAAACACTTCGAGTGCTGGATTTTTGTCAGAGTCGCCGACAAACAGTCGGGCATTTTGGATATTGTCCAGCAAAACATGATAGAGTTGTGATTCGGAAAAATTTCCATAACTGAACTGCCCACTTTAAGCGCCTTTTTCATGGTAGAAGAGTTTTTCCGTAAAATAATTACGAAAAACATGGATGGGAAGAGCAGCAAATAATTTTTGATGAAGCAGTTGTGAAAATGTTTTTGTTAACGGCTATGCATTTGCACTTCCTGCTTAATCAAAGATCTGAATGTTATGATAAACAATGCGCTCAAACGTTATGATCATATCTCTAGAATGGTGGAAGAAATAGATGCAGGCCCACCCCCTCTCCTCCTTCCTACCCTCTCCATCTCTGCTTCCATCGTTATTGCTTCTCCATAACTTGACATTTCCGGTACCTTCTCTCATCTGCTAGGGTATTTAAATGTTGGTTGTATTTTGAACTACTCATGGCTATTGCTTTTTGCGCGATTGATCGATACTATTGATTTTCCTCCTTTATTAGCCGTTCTTGCAAATATACACTATTTCGTTTGAAGTTTTCAATATCTTTCACTTTCCCCTTTAAATTTATCATCATTCTTCATTCCGGTTCATCTAATTTGGGGCAATGGGGGAGGGGAGGGGGTGGGAGTCCATCTCAGCTACTAGTAAATCGGATTTATGGTACTTTTGCATTTGCTCTTTAGGGAGTGAATTTCACATGTCGTCCACTTACATTTACAAATAAACTCATTGTTAATTTGCTTGCATTTCATGAGATCAACTGATGGTTAGAGACCCCCATATATGATTCTATAGTAATTAGTTTCTAAAGTTCTTTAAATATATAAACCTATATATTCCTCAAATGCTATTGTTGTTATACAAGAAAAGAAGAGGAGCGGAACTCTTAAACGGTGTTTGGTTATCAGTGAAATTGTTGTAGGTAAAAGTCAGCTTATTACCAATTAAAGTCCACACATTTTTCGTTCATTTTCTTTCGAATATCTCGTCGAATGATCCGCGTCACCTCGAGGCTTAGCAACACCCCAGGGCAAAGATTGACCCGTTACAAATTACGACTTAATTTGCCTCGATGGTCGTCGCTCAAAGATTGTTCAACAAATTTATTGCCTTCGTGATGAGTCAAATATATTAGCGTTGCGCTCATTTCACATGTTTAATATGTGACCCTGCAGACGAGTGCTGCTGATTCGTTTCCTATTGGGTGATTCTTCGAGACTCAATGGCCAATTTGAGAATGCGTATATTGTTTTCGACTCTTACTCTGGCGGTAATTGCGGCGTTTAATATAAACGGTGTACAAATGGATAAATCCACTGACGGCTTACAACCTCTTGCGATTCAAACTCAATCAAAGCTTTATGAACTTATGACTCTGTATGAGTTTATACTTGTTAACGTTGAATGCATCGAATGGACTCGCTAGAGTGTCTTAGGGTGGCGTTTCAAGCCGCCGATCTTTAATTATAGCACCGGCGAACTTAAACTCGACTAATTTAGCTGCTTTTCTTTATGGATTGAAAATGCGATGACTTTAAAGTGTGTATTGGTTAATTCGCGAACGAATGTCAAACTTTGTAGGATGTAATCTACTAGTGTTTGGCGTAGGAAAGTCGCTTGAAGGCGTTTCCCTCTTCGGTATGAAACGATCGTAGGCATCACATGGGACGCCATTGTGAATGCTGTATCAGTAAATGGTAGCAATGGAAATGACGTCATATATATGCGACCAGAAATGTGACCCTCCTCCACCTCAGGGAGGCCCTGAATAATGCTTGCATGAATGAAAATATCACTAGTGGTGAGAAATGTTATTGTCATTGGCTCCATTGATCAGTTCAAAGAATGCCTAGAAGATGCAGGTGACATTTTTCAAGTGGATAAATTGTGCTGACAGTTTGATCAAGTTAGCAACTTTTGAGGTTTTCGGCGTGTAGGTGCTCATGTGTTGCAGCATAAGTTGGACTTTGGTTCATTTTAGGTGGCTGACGAGGCAAGTGATGGAAAGAGATCGGCTCATTAAATGAGTGGAAAAGCTGTTGTGCACAAAAAAGAGGAAACAAGTTCTTCATCTGAGGAAACCAGTACGGAGGAGGTTATTTTTGCAGTATTTTTTATAAAGCACCTATTAAATATAGAGATCATCGGTTTCTAGAATCTACATCGAGCCTCATAGATCTATTATTAATTTGTAATTACGACCGAACACTGTAAATGCTTCGGTGAAAACATGTGATATACTTTTTACACACAGAAAGGAAAAAAATATTCCTCTACTAAGCTAACAAGAATTCAGATTTTCATAAAAAACTTAGCAAAAGAGCGAAGATGAAGCGATGCTGAGGGGGAGGAGCTTGTGATAGCAGACGTATTTTTTTGGGAAATTACAGGATTTGATATGCAAGTTTCCGAATTGTTTACTCAAAGAATTTGTAAGATATAAAAGGAATACTCTCGAATTTTCTGATAGAACGTTTTTGTGATAAATATTAAGCAACGAGTATCAAATCTATGCTCAAATAGAGCTACAAATCCCAATCCATCGGTTTTCAGTGAACATTCAAGAAATCGATTGGTCACATGTGAAGCAATTGTCTGATCTATTTTCGGGTAATTATTCCATGAGAAATAAAACTGCGATTGGAGATAGCTTTAGAGTAACGTTTGTTCTAGATGATACAAGCGAGCTAGAGGGAGCTATGAGTTACGACCCATTCCAGTTTTTTCATAACTTTCCCAAATATTTAAGGGTAGCGGAGATGGATCTGAGAAATATAAGCGTCCACAAAACGCCAAAGAACACAAGCATCAACATGAACACGAGGCTCATAAATCTCATCACAAGCATGGGCTATCAAGCAGCAGCAGCAGCAGCATTGAATCGCATGAGGCGATCGATGGTGCGTTGGGAGAAGTGAGCGGATAGCCAGTAATTTTAATGATTGATTATGAATATTCCGTAACATTTTTTAAAAATCTAAGTAAAAAATTGAAATGATGAAAAATAAAAACTCAAAAAAGCAATCCAAAAGCAGCGTTTCTTTTTGAGAGACATTTTGCGTTGAAATCCGTAAATGATTTGGAAGGACAACTTTAGCCGACTTGAGCAACCAACTTCAGAATGCTCTCACTAATCACCGAGGTCTTTTCCCATGCAGCATTTTTGTTCTATCATTTTAAAGGTTTCACCAGCTTGATATACTTGGTGCACGCCTATCGCTTAGCAGTCGACAGTCCAATATGTATTAACGTTTCATCCCGGTTTAAAATGTGTCACCGTTTCATCCAGATTGCCTTTTACGATGATATCATATTAGAGTCCTTTATAGGAATTCAAAATCGTTCAGCACTGAATGACCGATACGTCGACAGCGCAGTGAATCCTGACTGCATTTCTAAGAAGAACTTCGCTGAAACATCCCTTGGCCGTTCAACGAAATTTTGTTGTTTTATGTTTCGGAATCATGGTAGGAGCATCAAATGATCCTTCCATTATTTGCCCCATACAATAAGATTACCGCTATATGATTGTTCATGTGTTACCATGATCGTTGCAATAAAGTTTTATACAACTCTCATCTGCTCATAGCGCTGATAGTTTTAAGTGCACTTCACATATCCTACTCCTTCAATTTCTGTGACTCATAGACAAATTGCTAGGCAAACAAATCGACGACTGCTGTGCATCATCCAAATGAAATATTGATCGAGGTGTTTCGTAAGCACCTCGATCCAATTGTTTTTGTTTTCTTTAGCGCACAGCTTTCCGAAGTTGTCTTATTTGTTGGTTACAAATGTGCGGATCGATTATGGATGTACGGATGAAAAAAGTTGAAGACGATCGATGATGATTAGCACCTCCGAATGGACAGCTAATTGCTGTCACTTTGGTAGTTCGCCGCACTCTGTCCAAGCATACGTCCTGTGATAACGTGTAGTGCTAATGTAGCGATGATGTAGGACAATTGAGCTTCTGCCTCACCGTAGGTCCTGTTCCTAATGCAGTAGTAAACGATCTGCAAGTATGCTCAATGAGACCGTTAAAGAAGTCTGTGGTCCAGGGATGTATGCATTTTAATGAAGAGACTGTCGAGATGGTTATTCAGTGTCATAACAATAAATGTTTGGTGACATGTATGACGCTAGGATTAACATAATTTAATTCCACTGTGTCCCACTGCGAGTGANCGCTAACGATCAGAGTTGATGAGAAGCAACAGCAGGCATGGTGCATACAAGTCGATTCCCAATTAAATGAACCATAAATGCGCCAATACACATCGCTAACCAGAATAAATTTACACGACGTTCCATCTCATCGAGTGCTAAAATTTAGTTCTATAATTTTGGTAACTAAGGTTTTATAGATGTGAATCTCAAAAAATCCCAATCATTACAAGATCTTTTCCAAGGATTTCATTTATGTGCTACTTGATCGATATCTTACCGATATACCGAGAATGACCATTGATGGATAAACCAGAAATTCGAAAGATTAGATGATAATCAATTGGTTTTGACAAACATAATCAAAATATCGGTCCCGATTTTATACAAATATAAAAAAATTATTCAAAATAATCCTACGACAAAATTAGGGAATTGATTTACCTGCATTTTTGCGAAAAGTTAAATAAACATAATAGGGGACCATAACCACAAGCTCTAGTTCCCACCACCAATCGAAAATGTGATCATATAATGCACCCAACCCAAATGCGCCAGATACTTCGACCGAAATTTTCGGTTATTCAACAGCTCCGCAGAGTTAACCTCCAAGATGCAAGCTACAAATTGTTAGGCACTCCAGGTATTTTTTGATTATCATCAGGTACTGTTATCAGTTATCAGGGCTATCAGGTGTTTTGGGAGCAGAGGTAATTTATTTAATAACTTAATAAGTTGAAGTGTTAAGAAATAAGTTGGTTGAAGCCAGAGATACGGTGGGACTTTTCAATTTTTTGTTCACCTATCATTTGGTCATTTTGGCCATGAAGAGAATTCCGGAAATCGCCAATCTTTCGTCCATGGACTCATTGCTTATAAAAACTGATCAAGTAGCGCTAGATAATCTGAGTGGAATTTAACTAAAAAAACTTTTGCACAACTCGCCAACGCCACTCCGTTGATACACGACGATGAAAAGCACTTCCTAATTGAACGTTATCTCAATTTTCAAATATTTTTCACAGCTTTCAGATACCCATGCTACTTCAGAATGCTGGAGTTCCAGCTAAAATATTCATGTGGCATCTGCTTATACTAATATTCGTATCACGCTGCAACGCAGAATGCTGAATCATTTCCTCGGAGAGTATTGAGTGTCGACTACTTGCTCAGTATTAATGAAGAGAGTGATGCATACTTCGCAGAAACTTTTTCCAAGAAGCAAAATATACGACAAAAATAACAAAGGGCAAAAATGATCTGACATGTGAGATGATATTATAGCAAGTTATAGAATTTTTCTGTCCAGAGGGATGACTTTTTTCATTCATTCATTATTCATTATTAATTCATTAAAAATATAGGATAATTTGAAGTGCAAGTCACATCCTAAGGATTTCTTTCACGGAATAGAATGTATGGATTCGATGATTTCATATTGCTTCGAATATCATCTCAACATCTATCACTCAAATGGCAATATCACATTGCAAATGTTATTGAAGTGAGAAAGAAAGAAACCAGCACTGAGCCCGATGGACAACACCCAGCATCCAAGATAAAGTTCAAGAAGACTATTGCGAATGTCCATTTCGTTTGGCTCAGGTGGGCTCAGGTCATACATGGCCACAGCTACCTAAATATTGTATCATCCGGGTATCACGAAGACAACGATCAGATCACCACCACAGCATTTTTTGAAGAATTTAAATGGAAATAGAAATATAAATATGAATGTAAAAATCAATATATATATATATATATATATATATATATANATTTATATTTATACGATGAAGATGAAAAACACAACGAACGCTTCATGCGCCATCCTAAAAAGCATTTTCTAATCAGTGATTTAACCTACTCGATAAACCTTCAATTCTGAAGTCCTAAGAAGAACCAACCACATACTTTACGTCATATGCGACGAGTTCGGACACCCCGCGAAGGCTTTCACAAAGCCACGAAAGTCGTTTTCCTAAAGAAATCGTCGCATCTTAAATTTAGTGAAGAAAAACTAAGAAAAATTGTTCGCACATAAAGTTTAATATATTCCAATGCAGTGTCATTTCGTTTCGCGAAAAATTACGCAGCGTACGAGCTTTTATGAAAACTGTAGCATACTTTACTTCGTAAAGTGGGCGAATTTTACGAGGGTATATGCATGATCACAATAAACCTTGCTGAACAGGTTCCTCGGCATCCTATTTTCCTATAACTAACTGTTCAAGATACGAACATTAAACATATATTTCGACAGATTATGTGCAGTTAGTAGAATGCGAGAAGTGGGCCATCTACCTCTATAACCTCTTGATAAAAGTATACAAGTGATAGTAAGAAATAATATCGCACCTACCATAAAACTATGCAATAATTTATCCACATGAACGGGGCATTGTTGCATTTCCCAAATCGCGAATCTCTATCCTATAACATGGGAAATCAAAATTTCCAGTAGAAAATCACCTCGATAGTTTAGTAAAGTATGGTAGGAAATGGTTTCAAAAACAAGACGGATTTAACGCGAAATATAGAGCCAATTTGAGATTTTTGAATAATAAAGTGCGGCGCAGCGCTTCACTGGCAACTGTATCAAAACCGAGCAGGAAGCTCGTCAAGTGCAAAGATCCTAAAAATCGAATTTGTAAGGAAGGAATCATTGCAGTTATGTAAGCGTAGTTTCAATTTATAGTGAAGCGACAAAGAACACATCGTTTCGCCGTGAATTTTAATTCAGGTAGTTTTTATAAGAAAGCTGTTTTGGCGAAATCTGTACATGAGGCGGGCGACCTTCTGTTTTCGAAGAGGCACTGTTTTATATATGGAAATGTTTTATAGTAATATTACAATTTCTAAGACGAAAAAAATTACTGCAATGCATCGTCTACGCACAGTTCCAACAGTTGTTTTCAATTGCTCCTCATAACGTCTCAGTATATCCATCGCACACCTGAAAGCACATGATTTTAGACTAGAAGACAATACTTAATGAGAGTCGTGAGTTCACTGGCAATTAGATCTTTCACTCTTTCTCACGTTCACCAAGCAAAGAAACATCACACAAACTGTAACAGAGCTGCAGCGACCTTTGTATGTGACTCAAGTTTTGCGCAGTGGTAGTACTATAAGGGAAAGCGTGTGGCTAAGACAGAATGACTAAAATCAACATCATTTTCTAGCAAGACACAATTCGTGGCAACCTGATTGCATACACATTCTAATGCATATAATGTTTTTGTCTTTGGGCGACCAATACCAAGGAATGTCAAAGGATTTCTCGCTTTATGTGACTGACGGTTACCTACCGAAGGGCGCAAGAGGGCTAGAGGGAGAGAGGGTAAAATTGAATAATTCGCAATAGAGCCTCGATGCTTCCCATCAGTTACGAAGAAGACGAAGCCTTCTTCTCTCACCCTCAATAGCGCAATGATAAAAGTGACATATAACAAACATAGCTATGTCGACACAGTAATCTCTTCTTGGAATACCATCCATTTCACACAGAAAATCATATATGTGCTGAATAAACATTGAAGTGGGTAGACCCCTCTTAGATTAGAGATAAACGAAGTTGCACACTTAACAGCCGCGCTAAAATGTGCAATGAGCTCTTATCAAACGAGGAACAGACTGAACAACAATTTTAGCAAGATGTAATCGTTCATCTGTGCAAAACTTTTGCATTATTCAAATTTCGTTTTGTCCAGAATCTCACTAAAACAGCTATCACCATATCTCACATGCAGTCGTGAATATTTTTGCCAAATTTTCATTTTCCATATATTCGCATGTACGATTTTTCATCTCTAGAACGTTCATCACTAAGCGCACTACAGCGACGTCGGAACTTTGTGAAAAGATATGCATGTGTTCCAGTCTGCCATCTATCTGCTAGATTCAACGCATTAGTCACTGAACTTAGACTAAGGATATTTGGCTGGCATGAGCTAAGCCACAGGTTAATACGACATGCTGCACTATCCATTGGACCACCAAACTCGGAAGTATGGATTGAGGATGTAGGGCCGGTATTCGGCTACTTGAAGATTGGAGGCTTACACCAGCACAACCATTACGCACTATTTCACAAATAATTCATTGTAGCCCACCAATGTAAAACCCAGCGTGCCAGCATAAGTGATGACGAAAAGCTGAAAGTTTGCCTTCCGAGAAAGATTTGTTAATTGATTAATGCATCCGCGTTTAACTGTCTAATTCTAGCTCGGAGCAAGAGGGACCGCTGGATCGATCCCCGGCTCAACCGAACTGTTTGAGCCTGGATGAAAGAAGGATTGGTGCGAAATATGTGCAGGATGCAGAGAATGAGTGAAACCTTGAAGCTGACACAATATTGAACCAACTGGCATATTACGTACAGGTCAAGGAGGTGTTTTCGTCGTTCGAGAAGGGGTTTCATTGGGGGTCTTGGCTGAGTGGTCTAGTGGTATGATTCTCGCTTAGGGTGCGAGAGGTCCCGGGATCGATCCCCGGCTCAGCCCGATCGTTTGCGGTCTGGACGAGAAGGAAACTAATGCGAAGTATGCGCAACGTGCAAAGAAGAATTGAACGTTTCAGGCCGACACTATATTGAGAAAATTGAGGGAATGCTCCTAAATGACTTTCTTGCTCATTGTATACTAACAAGATAGTTATTTCATAGATATACATAACTCTATGAACATAAATAGTTGTTTTCTTCTAAAGAATTAAATGAGACCTTTCGAGCGCATTCTTGTAAACACCGTCATCAGTGGAAATGTAAACTATTCGCATTTTGTAGAATACTGAATATCATACATATAATGTTATAGGTATCCTTCCTTCCCCAAAAGGGCAGTGGTGGGGCATCCTTGGATTACTACAACAAACAATTCAGTTCCCACTACTGCACTTCACCAAACGCGTAGTAGTGAACTATTGGTAGTGAACTATTCTCCAATCTGGTGTCATAATTATTCATCACATTATATGTGGAACTTCCCATCATAAGGAAATTGCGGACTTCGCAACCAAAGGTGTCTGTACTCGGAACTTCCTTCAGGACTTTGTCTCATGGTTCCCTTTGCAATTATCGTTTCCAACGAACATCCTTAGTTTCATACCGCAGTGGTTGTGGCGTTGTTGTTCGGTTTGTTTTGATATGTTCCGCGTTGTTCTAATTTTGCTGTTCATTTGCTGTTGCTGGAATAAAATTATGTGAAGTGTGGCTGTATTGATCAAACAATACCCCACGATGCCTCTGAGAATTCAAACTGGAAGCCAAAATTTCGATCGGCTTCTACCAGCAAAAAATATCACTTCATTTTTCCAAGGTGCAGTAAAAGTTTGATGTTTCTAAACGCCTTTCGGCATCAGCTAAGTTTTGGTCGATTACAGACTAATGGGAGTTTCGATTGGTTAATCTTACTACTACCAATGCTAATATTACTTGCTCGTGTGTGGTACCCATCTGCGGCACCAATAGAGAATACTTATTATCATAATCGGTATATGTTGCTACCGCTGCTGATAATAGTTCGTAGTATTAGTTGCAAATGTTGATTCAATGGGTCCAACAGTGTTATTTTTTGAATCAAAACTGATTTTTTGTGGGCGCAGTTATCAGAAAAATGGAGAAATAACTTCCAATATCAGTGAAGAGTCACATAACCTTAAGTTCTGTTGTGCTTTATAGGGGTGGAGTGAAGCGCAAATACGATATCACGGTTATTTCGGTTCATATGGTATCACAACGTAGATACAGTATCACAATTGAAAAGGTTACTCGATGGAAGCAACGAACACCCCCAAGCCGTTTCACAGTAGTCCGTTCTAGATAGATTTCGTATACGCTTTAAAAACTGTCCTGGATGTGTGAGTGAAACACATTCTCAAGAACTGCTAGAGTATTTTACCCGGTGTGTGAACATTTGTAGCGGCTTTGCGATTTTTTTTTTGGCTGGGCGGCGCCAATGGGCAGTCCTCAACGATGCCAAGTTGTTTTATAAAAAAAAGGAAATTTTTTGACGAATGTTTGCTCATGAATTGCCCTCCGTAACATTTCTATATTTTTTAGTGACCTCGAATTGTCTAGATGGGTTTTTTTCTGTCTAGATGGGTTCATTACTATAAACGGCGTTGAACTCAAGACTTCGTATTTCAGTTAATATTGTAGAAATCGCAGTGCGCACCCACTTCACATATATAAAGCACGAGAGAAATCTCATAGCACCAAGCAGAACAGGATTTACGAAGTTCGGAGTAGTTATATTTGTGTTTATGAAGTGAAGCACTGAGATAAAGGAACCGCTGACACCAGAGGAAAAGTTCCCGACAAGCATGAATCATCACTATCGTGGAAGCATAAACAACGGCAGTGAGGGTCGAAAATGGGAACTATTTCCTCATACTGAACAAAAGCACATATTAATTCCCTATTGCATTGGTGTGAGGAAGGATGATGAATACGATTTTATCCTCGGAGCGGTGCAACGCAAATGGTGATTCTCAGCGGGCGGAAATAAAACCTAAGAGGAATAGTGGAATATCTTTGGCTGAGGTTTAAATCAACTCTACGAAAGGCGAAGAGCATAATGATAGCAGAAAACTGCAATGTGAATCATATGATAAATGGCACAACAGATGTGCCATTTTCTCTTTACATGAACAACCAGAAACAGGTTGGCTACAATACAAAGTGTTGCAATCGAAATATGTTCCTTATCTGCACATAATGTGTTCTCTTCAACCGATCCATTTACAGCATTCCTTCATATTGAAGGTGTCACCGTATGCTATGACTCTATGAATGCGCGATGTATTAGCGAATCGTTTCAATAAATAAATACGGAAAAAATTCAAGCAAATAATCGAACTTCTCAATACATTTTCTTCAATCTTTAGAATATCGTCTAAATAAATGTTGCTAATTTCACTCCGAAAAGCACACTCTCCGAACAAAAATATTCCACCTTCCCCCATATCCGAGTGCACCAATGCAAACGAAAGCGCTATCGAAATGCAACTATGCATACAACAACTCTGATCACCCCGTTTGAGCAATAACCTCCGCATATTTAACTAATTCCACCGCAAAATAAAAATGGTCATACTTGAGCGATACCTCTGGAAGTACTCCTCATAAATGAAATTGCAGAGTCGGAGGGTTAACGCTACTTTTTTCCAAGTAAGCAAATCATATTTACATGCGCTTTGTCCGTCTAAATGTCTGATGAAACACGCCGTGAAAAAATTCATCGAGAAATTCATCCAACTGGTCGTGAAGAGCTCATTCATTGATCTTTTCACTCCTTTGCTAAACGAAGCAATTTTTTTTTATTTTCATTTATTAGCAAATGATTAATAATAACACAACATAATGACAAAAGCACCTCGAATAGGGATGGACAGGGATGAGGGGTAGTCAAAAGCAGGAAACAACCGGACAATGTAACTTTGAATTAAGCAATAATCCAAAATAAGTGTGCAATCTCATAACTCTAGCAACACCACGTTTGTGCTTGCTGTAAAATGTGTAGCACTGAGATCATCTCCACTCCAATGCCTACATAAATAGTAGCTAACCCTTTCCTATAACGTTCAAATAACACGTCCGATCCCCATCATAGGTGCACTCAGGAATAAAACAAAAATAAAATAAAATAAAAAATCAAACAATACCCTGATAAGGAAGCTTGACGAAAAAAAAGGCAATATTAAAATATGCGATTGCACTAAAAACAGAGAAAACGACCATGTAGAGGAAAATGAAACGCGATATTGGTACCATTCGGCAACGAGAACTTTTTTAAAGATTTCAAATAAGAAGTGGTGGTACTTTCTCTTAGCAGCTGAAGAAAAAGCGACATCGGAAATGAGCCATGTCCATTCACTTCATTAGATCAGTGGAATGTCTTTAGTGCAATGTTCTCTCCTTGCAATAAAAATTGTGAGCGCAAAGCAC
>QEWY01000472.1:0-189582 GCA_006503575.1 Baylisascaris schroederi
GTGTCAAAATCAGCAAAAACGTAAACCATTGAATGAAACAAACGCAGGTCATTGCCCTCTCACCCAACACGAATCGAACATTCAAGTAGAATGCGCACTCCTCTTGACGTTTGTGAGGCATCTAACTAATGATTGCAGGTTTATTCGCGCCTTGTAGATCACATAGCACTCTCTCTACGGAACTGATTACTTCATAAGATCAACAAAACAAAGTGAGCGTTCTGCGAGATCAAAACTGTTACTGTGATCTATGAATGTTTTATTGAATCTTCTATGTTGTGACGATAATATTCCCTCATCTCATAGTACATTCATTTTCTGCTTTATTAATAGTACATTCGTTTCTCCTTTATTATACTTCTCTTTTATCTATAAATCTTATCACACGTTCCTTCGGTTGACGTCACGAGAGGCGCGGTCTTTGGTTCGAACAGAGTTCTTCTCTGGACATCTCACAACAAGCAGATATTTTTCTTCAGCATGACTTCAGTCTAGGTCTGTGCAGTGCTGCAGATGACTTTGCCAGCTTTAAACTCCTAAACTGTTGCTCGGTTCTTCATAATTGGTCATTCCAGTGTCGTGTCTTTGGTGTTGTTTATCTGAAAAGCCAAAAATTCAGATTGTTTTATCTTTTGGGAAGAAGAAAAAATCCAAAAGGATGGAGGTCCGCATTGCAGGATTTGGCAGTGCTTGGCAGCAATTTTTTCTCGGGATGGCTTCTGAGACCTTCGAGGAGTAAGCTGATGTATTACCGTTGCAGAATATAATCCTTCGACCGAACTTTCGCGGTCTTTTTTAACAACTGGTTTTGCGGTACACATAGATTCTTCTCGCAATTAAACACTGCCGCCTTCCTTTCCTCTGGATTAAATTCACCAGGATCACTTCTTCAAAATCCGAAGCACTATTGCGACTCTTTTCCGGTTTCATGTCATCGCTGCAACTAGACTGCTCCTGCTGACGGCTTTGTAAAGTATAGCTCCCATGAATTCCAGCTGGTGATTACGAAACATCTGAGAGCCTGTTGAGATCTAGACTTTCTACGATATTCGGGCTTAGCCACGGGATATGCGAACTTCTCCCGCAATAGTGGCAATTACAATTTCGTGATCTTCTCGGTTCGCGAATTGTTGCAACAATTTTATCATTGACCGGGATTAAGTGTATTCATTCTTTGGGTCATACTCCAGATCCACTTGGCCTCTATTATATCGCGTGATCTGTTTATACACAATATTTCATTCTGAAGCAGCAGCGCCATAACCTCAACTTCTGAGTCAATAACCCGCAAAGCTTTTCGATCACGTCGCATTAAGAACTTTATATTCGCTCTAGTCTCAAACTAGGTGGTTTTCAATAATGTGAAAAGTTTAACATCTCCAATCCCATTCTGTAAATCTCTTTTCCACGATAATGAAATTTGCATTTCGGAAGTGGCTGACGAAAGGTTTCCATGATAAGCGGAGCAACTTTCACCACTTTTTGCTGCGAGAGGATTGCAAGCTGAAGAGAAAAGGGCTGTGATATTGCATACAAAACTACGGATAGGCAGTTGCAAATGGGAAAGATTCTGAGTACGTTGTTAGTTGGATGTCTGGCAATGGAGGGTGGATGGATGACGCTAACGTTCACTGCTGATGCTTGTTAAAGTAAAAGCTTTTAGTGAAAGAACAGGTGCTTTTAGGCTCAGCTGTCCTCCAAGGATGTGGCAACAATGCGATAGGTGCAGTTATCCGACAGCGAGTTGGCGTTTTAGCTTTTCTATTACTAAAATCCATATTCGCCATAACTCTCTGAATCTCTCGGAGAATGTATTTCCTGAAATTTTCGCTTCTGATATCATTTGGTGAGGCATGATTTTTTTCGGCAGAATCTTCCACAGTTTATTTTCATTTTATGGGAATATAACTTTATTGGACATTCATAAAGGTGGAACATACTTATGATAAGCTAAGAACAGTTTATTCTGTGAGTTTTCAGCTGTTTGGACAAGTATTTTTGCAATACTCCAGCTTCATCGACTTAAAGAATTCAAAGTAATATGGTGACGACATCATTTGTTCTCTCCACTTCCCCACCATCGTCCGTTCCCAACGCTCGTTATCTATTTGTGGATTCAATGCTAGAAAACCCTACGAAATTGTTTTTAGGGTATCGTCAACAAACATTTTATTAGAACATCCTCTTTACGCATAAGCAGTCTTTCTCCAATAGACAACTACGTATAAATTATTTCGATTATTGTGCTCAATACATTCGATATGTAAATTATTTGATAATAAGGTTCTGTTAAATTCGATCAACTTGCAATGAATGCTTCAAGCTTATTCGTTTCGAGAGCCGTTGGTCTGGATCTGGTCGACTGTCCCATCTCTGAAGACGAGTTCGGATTGTATTATATATTACTGTGCTGGACGGAATTAAATACACCGAAACCGTGGACATCCGATGTTGTATTGTTAGCATAGCAGCATTTCTTCTGATGACCATCTAATATAAGTGCAAAAAATTTATTAGCGGTCTTTACAAGAAAAAAAAAGAACAGAAGAAGTCTGTAGGAGTGGGAGCGCAACAAGACTACTGCGCGTCGGCGAACACGAAGGCAATGATCGTTGATGAGCATAACGAGCTACGATCGATGTTGGCACTCGGTTCAGTGCGTGGCTTTGAAGGTCAGCTCTTCAGTTCTGGAAGCAACATCTACAAATTGGTTAGTTCAGGCGATTTTTCTCGATTTAAAGGCATCCCAATTTGGGAAGGCCGCTTAATCTGTCGACACCCATCTCAGAGACATCTCAGAGATTCTGTCAGATGCTATGGATACATGCCATCTTCAATGAAGTGTTCTGATGAGCGAAACAGGAACATGTTTTACAGTTGTCGCTGCTTCTATAAATTGTTTCGGGCTCGACTCAGAAAATACTTGTGAGCATAGCTGCTGGGATATCACTGAGCCGCACTTTAACCCTTATCTCATTCTTGATCGTCTATTATCAAACCACAATCTCGTGCGTCCTGTCAGCAGGTGCCAAAGCAGAGGATTTGGGATTGCTTATGGATCATAGCGGGACAAATTTATAGGCATTTCTATTTCCAGAAGTGGGACTATCGACTGGAGGCGTTGGCTAATCGAGATGTTGCTCATTGCAAATTATTATCCTATAGAGGTCCAGAACTCGGCGTTAACAATGGTGTAGCATATGCACCTGACCTCGAAGCACATATGCACTTTACGTCATTTATAAGCGACGAGAAGAAGAATGCTTTGAGGGCCAAATGGAGAGATCGACGAATGGGTAATATGCCGATCATTTTAACTTCACAGCCACGTTGCGTTCGTGTGCGCTTTTTGTATTTTATCGTTCATAAGTAATAAGGCTTATCTGGTGGGCACTTTCAATAGTAAGTCGCTAACACATTCCACAATGGACGATGTGTACCTAGTGGTACGAACGCCGGAGTAGCTGTATATTCAGAGAAAATTGTTGAAAGAAATAGGCATCACGAAGTCCTTCATTTTTGCCCTCCAAACGTTTGTATCTCAAAATTGCTGGTGCATTAGTTTTATCAGTTCATTGTATCATCATTCAGCATATTAGTGTCTTTTTGGCAATGAATTTTCTTAAACTCTGTTGTCCTCTTTTAATGTTTCTGAAGTCTGATTTAAAAGGCTGTTTATTGCTACTTCTTCCCTTGAAGTTTCACTTTATTCTCCTATGATTTAGCAGATTGAAGTGGAATTATGTTATAATGTCGCTTCACCAGCTTCCATCCACATTAATCAATTCCATATCAGACTATTCCGTTCGATTAAATTCTGCAGATCGTTCTAATTCTAATTTATGCTTTCATTCATTCATATTTCACTCGAAGGAGCGCAACAACATTTTATTCAAATATTAAGTTCAGTCAATGGTTCACTTAAGAAAAATGAGACATTGTGTGCAGATATAAAACTGCTCCATATTCATTTTATTGGTGAACTTGTTTGCTATGATATTGGATGCATTCTATTACTGCATGAAAGATTTCTTTCAATGCCTTCATTCAAAATCGTTACACTGCGAGCGCTCTATGGCAAAAGGTCGCGACTAGTGCAATTGGCATGTTTTTGAGAGTAGTTCAAAAACAAGAGATCATTTAAAGATGACACTGTGTCTGATACACATATCCATTTCATAACCAAAAATGCAAAGTTTTATCAAGATGGCCCATTTCCAAGTACAATCAGACCTTTTAATGTTTCACTACTTCTAGTTAAGTTTTGATGAAGAACCTACCTCAATGGATTTCTTCTTCGAGTTTTTTTTTTGTTTTTGTTTCACACAATAACTTAAAATAGACACAACTGATTCAACTATTTCAGCCTTCTTCTACTCTTGTTCAGTTACTATGCAAAAGTGATTTCCTAAATGAGTGAACGTTTGTAATTATTACTTTTTCGCACATAATAAAATGTCAGCGCTAATAATGAATACCAAAAATGCATGCCAACTATCAGTAATGCTATAAAGAACTTCTGAAAACTCTATTCTTTACCCAGCAATTAAAGCAGCTAGTTAAGCAGCACCTTTTAAACCATTTACGAAAGTTGACAGTACCAGGTTGTATCCTAACGTCTAATCCGAATAGAAGTTTCTAATCGAAATTCACCGCTTCTTTGAAACTAATTAAACTGTTGGTGAAAAAAGCAATCAGTCATTGGAAGTGATGACCCTTTAAACCAATTTCTGGTATCTTCGTGAATTGTGTTCAGGATTGCACGCGATCGCTATAATAAAGCGATGGTGGGATGCGGGGCAAGAATTGGATTTGTGGACATCTAATTACACATTCAATGTGGAAATGCTTGGAGAGGCACCTTTCACACAGGTGAGTGATGCTACACTATATTAATTGTCACTAATAATGTAGTGCTTATTCTATCAATCTACCAATATAGGAGCTGATGCTTTTTGTCAAGTCCAATTTTATTCGAATCAGATTTCATCTACGAAGGCTTTCTTGGCTAAGATGTGCAGATAACACTCTATTTGTCAGCATTGATTTTTAAAGGCTAATTTATTAGTACAGTGGCACTCCTTTTGCGTTAAAGAAGAGTGTACAACTGCAAAGATTTTGAGCATCAAAGCGACTTGCAGAAGATTATGACAAGTCATATATGAACAGTGAAATGTTCTATGCAGTTATTTCAGCGAAGCCGAGAATGATGCGGAGATCACTCACAGTTTTATCACCGTTAAAGTTGTTCTCTATTAAGGATTGTAGAAACAGGCTGAATTTTTTGCAAAAAAATATGATAGCTGATGGATTTTAGTTTAGCGAAGTCACTAAAAATTCGTTTTTCATAAATCTCGATTTCTCTCATCAGAAACTGATAGGGGAGCAGAGAAATAAGGACTTATCGAAATCGTGAAATCAATGAAAATTTTTTCTTTGCTTCTGTGACTTGAACTTGTATCGTTTGTATCGAACTAAAAAAAACTCCGTAATCATCTTTGTTGTACGATAGCCATATGAGAAAACGATATGAAAATGGTTGCGTATTGTTGAAATGAGAAAACACACATGCTGTAATCTCAGAGATTAAATGTGAAAGACTGAAGCATTTAGATTGCATGGGGGTTGACGACTTCAATTGGATGCGGTATGGCATCGCCGTGTAATGAAGTCAACGTCGGTGAAACGGTTTTCCTCGTTTGTTATTATTGGCCCAGGTATGAGAAATCCAATTTTTAGATGCTGATATTTTTACTTATAATAAAGGAAGAATACCATTTATATCATTCACTTTAAGGCATCTTTTTTGACTCTAAAACATCCGTGTCGTTATAATTCACTAAGACAACCGAAAAAGAGGACGCTAAATCTGCAAAATTGTGAGCAGGACGGTGCCAATGGCATCCTATATCATAAAACAGCTCCTAAAAGCGCAAGAATGCGATGAATTTTAGTAGCTTGAAAATCCGTAATCCGTAAAACCTAGCAAAATCTGTAATCTTTTATTTTGCTGATTCCTCGATGCTTTAATACCATTCAACCTCAATCAGTGAGCACTTTGTTTGCAATACGAACTTAGTGATGAATCAGCGAGCGAATCAACTGCGTTAATTTGACCATTTATTGTGCTCAAATCAACATTTGTCTACAATTACGTTTGCATCTGTGCTCGAAATTTTGTATTCTTCCCTGAATACCTCTACTACTTAATTGCTATTTAAAACGAACTTATGAGACAAATGGAGCTCGTTTGATAAGACGCGAATTGTAGTGAAGTATTCCACCATTATCCCAATTTCACCCTAAAACAACACAACTTCCAAGTTACCTTTTATCTTAAACAACGTTTCTTACCTTTCATGAGCTATTGAAGAGCCTTATTTACATCCACAATGAATCATTCAATTTCTCTTCATGAATAAAGATGGGACGGATTACAACCATGAGTACAGATTTTTTATCCATGAGTGTTTTGTGGGAAATTTTTCCATTAAAAGATATATTTTCAGCGGTAATCACATCGGCAGTAAGATCTATCAAGCAGGTCCTCCCTGCAAATTCGACAGTGACTGCACAACATATCCGAACTCAACTTGTTCAGTCAAAGAAGGACTATGTGTTTTACCTTAACAGACACTGCGAACTGCGGGATGTGGTCTTGACGAAAAGAGAAAAATCTGCGTCTGAAAAGGATAATTCCAGAGGACAATAATGTGAAGTCCGCCAGGATGCTCACTTTCAGTGATACTTTTGTGGTGGTCAGTGCTTCTAATATATGTGAGCTAAATCCTCCATGAAATGACATCTCACCCTCCAAAATGGTTTGTCATAACGATGCATCGTTGTTCTGTAGCATTTTTCAAGCTCCATATGACCTGAGGCCGTCTCGCTAGGGAAGTCAATGCGAGAGATCTGGACGTTCCAAAAACTGTGTGGAAAATAAAATTACAGCGCATCTCGGCATCGCTTTCTCATAATAGAAGAGCGCAGAAGTAAAGATTCGTTTCAATTCTGAGGGGCGGTGGGGAGGAACATGCGGAGAATGAGTGGGAATTTTCTTATGCAATTTACAGTAACTTAGCTGTTGAAAAACTCTGAGGTGAAGATTTAATCGGCAACATGTGTTTTCATGCCCTTAAAAGGAAAGCGACGATAATACTACTGTAATGCCCCACGCATTCTACCTCCAGCAAGTTTTCCCTGTGAGTTCCAAATGTTAGCTAAGGAAAACGCAAGAACTACACCAACCTCATAGGTTACTGCAAGTTGGTTGCATGAAAAATGGTTCTTCCCACAACTCTACTCTCTTCTGAACCCAAATGATTCAGCAACTCAATTCGACCGTCCCCTTTTTAAGACCCTCGTGATAGAGGAAATCAAGCCTGCCCTCGCAACTCTACCAATACAGCCTATAATTGCAAAAATATGCAGTCAATGTTTATCTTTTCGTCAGATATGGAAACTGCTAAAGATGATGACTTAGTCCATAACCAGATACTAAATTCGGAAGAAAAAGATTCTCTGATACCTTTTGATTTGCCCGTTTGTGTCCCAAGTGTCCCAAGCCTGTGCCATGCGAACCATCACTTGCTCCAACAAACCCAGCAACCATTGAATAGTTGTACACAAATGACTACCAAAATATTCGAACTGCACAATGGAACGAGGATGCAATTATTCCACATATTTTGGCAATATCTTCAACATAAATAAGATCACTGAGCATATAAAGCGGAAATGGCGCAGCGTCGATCTTACAGCCTCCGACGATCGCAGAACACTCGAATTATAGAGCCATACCCTCCTCGAGCCAACAGCTAAAATAAACCGTAAATTATATTTGCAGGTATAATAGATCTATGCAGACAGTTATCAGATGATAGGAACACATCACATNATACATATATATGCTCATTGATGTTAATGAACTAAGCGTTGCAAGTTGTTCGAAAGAACACCTACTCGGAACGCAGTGTTAGTATCGCAAATGAGATGCCAGAACATGAAGGATGACGAAACCTGAGCATGCCATGAGAGCAGATATTGGCACGTCGCATTATCAGCCTGAATATCCATCGCCTTATATACGTATTTCATGAGTAGATCAACTTCGTCATCACTCAAACTCTGTACGGCACTCTCCACATCCGACGTCTTAAAACTTGTGAGAACACGCGTAACAAGAGCGGTCGCACGATCCTTTATTGCCTAAAACACAGAATCAACTTCAACGGTTCAGCACTGCAACAAAATGGCTAAACTTCAGGAAGAGGGGGGAGGGGGGCAAATGCAGCTTATTCATCACAGCATAAAACTGTCCAAGTAAAAATAATTGCACTACCCATCTTTCAGCGTTCGTTAACATAAGCATCACGCTCTCCCTACCCACACTTTAATATGGAAAAATCATCATAAGAAAAGCTTCGGTGCAAACAAACATCACCTTGAGAAAAGCTCTGCTGCAATACCTTACGCAAAACACGTAGAAAAAAAAAGCCCTTTCGGATTCTGCTCAAACTTATTCAAAAGCGAAAAAAATTGGCAACTTTCTACTCTTTTTCTCAACGACATCATGCATTAAGAACTATTACTAATTTAGCAGCAATATGAGAAAGATATGGAAAGTAATTTTTCCTGTAACATAAAACTGGACTCAATTTCATTATGGCATCATTGTTGCTCAAATTAGCTATTAAATAATGCGAAAATGCGGCGAAAAAATTTATGGCAGACAAGAAAAGAGGGCATTAACAAAAAGACGAACTTTTATATCAGTAGACCTCAACAGTCCTCTGAAAGCATAAAATCCATGAACGGTGATTGCTAATTATTACCTGGTTTTTTGTCTTCAATGGAGGATTTGCTAATGCAGCCTTTAGAGCATCCTGAAGTCGCATACTCTGCAGAAGCTGTGAAATCTGTCGTTCATCGGGACCACCAGCCGGTGTTTCGCCTTCATCGTTGTCCTCGAATTTCTCCGGATCATATGCGTCTACATCTAGCTTTCTGTAGCTCGTATTTTCCATATTCTTCGCCATCCTGAGGAGACTAAAACGAGACTAACATAATACTTTCAGCAACCTTTTTGACCGGTAAATAATGAGAGGTCACGGAGCAGGAATGCCGAGTACCTTTTCACCCACACATGAGATGAAAAAGCGAGCTCTAACACCAGACATGATAAGCAATGGGGCATCCACGACATCCAAACACTTATTGGAGATAGTGGTCTACTAAGCGCTTTTAGTGAAGCAAAGGAAATCAGCAGTAATATTCGTTAACATTTTATTAATGCACAAAACAAAGCGAGCAAGGCAGAAACAGTCATTGTTGTAAGGTGGCATAACACTCCTCACAAAGCACCTTCACGATTGAAAAGTTCAATCACCAAATGAAATGCTTCACTGCTTGTTGAAAAAAGTTGTATTCGACGGGACATATTAATGTGAGTTCAGATGCACATAAACGTATCTAAGAACATACCAAATCAACTCCATACAAAGAGGAGATGAGATAGTGGAGGTATATTGGGAAAGAAAAAAGAAAACGCATCTCCTTACTGCAGCGCAAATATCCAGCCATTATGGATCGACCCTTCAGCCGTTTCACATCGTAAACGAATGCCATTTCAGGCTTCAGTTTCGCGCCTGGTAAAGTAATACTTCCTTATTTTCGTTTTGAATTTTTTAACCTCCAGTTTCATTTCACTCCCTTGGGCATACTCGTTGAAGGGATCGAAAAATATTCCCTTTCTCCGGACGATGCAAAAAAAAAAAATGTGTGAGGCATGGTTAATAAAGGATTTGAAGAAGCGACGTTTCATACACAACATCGTCAACATAAACGAAACACGTCTAATTCATGGGTGGCCATTCAACGGAGCGTCTGAGTTAAACTCACTTCTGCTCATGATCGGGCTTATGTTTAGCCTATGAACACATGGAGATGAGTGAAAATCGAGCTCCCGCTACAGCGATCATTATTCACTCAAACGCCAGCAGAATCCATCTACACCACATTCACATACCGCCATGTTAAATGCGAACCCCTCTTCCGTCAGAATCTCCCCCCACCCAGACCTTTCCTAACTGAAAACGGGCAACGACAAATAAGAACCGAGAACGCCCGCCGTGACTAATCACTGAGTACGAATGAAATTCTTCAGCCAGTGTGATCTTGCAACTTTCGTTTTGAGACTTTCGATGTGTCAGTTTTAACAGCTCTACTGCAGATTATTCGCCCCGCTCTTAATTAAGGAATTCGATCATTGTCGGGCATAATATGTAATGGTGAGTGCTTAATAACAGTAATTGAACAAATCGGCAATATTGTATAGTTTGGAAATAGGTTCCCCGAGTGCTCTGACGATTTCCATGTAAAGTCGCATGAGTAACTTAAAAATAGGGATTGAGGGCAGCATCATTCATTTTGAAAACTTGTCCTGCAAAAGACGCAAACTGCATCGACGTTACATAATCCTCAGAAAGCAAAAAAAAAAAAAAGGATTTCTTCAGTAGTAACGAATTCCGATTCAAAAATGTGAGCTAATTTTGCTGTTGATGCGTTTAAAGAAGGCATTACTGTTGAAGGGAATGACCTGGCATATTCCTTGATTTTTGCCCGCTTCTCGAGTGCTTTACGGTAACACATTAACTGTTTATTCGCAATGATCAAAATCACAAGAAAGGTTTGTAACGACTGAATTTAAAAGAAACCCTACAATTTCAAGACCACTAATATGGTGATCGTTTATCCCATATTTTATAATCAGGCGGTGATTGAATATTAGAGCAACAAACTTATTAAGCAAAAAAAAAAAAAAACTTGCACAGAATTTCCATTGATCTCGATCAAACTAACAGGATAGCATGCCAAGAGAAAGCCGTTTACTCAGAAAGTTGAATATTAAAGTCATTGACAATCATTAAAGCATATGAAATGGACCACCAACCGCTAAAGCAGTTAAAAGTCGCCGAGTCTCTTGAACGCTATAATTTGCTCAGCGGTATGTTGCGATGCGACCGAAAGGCTATGAGAGGTATTGGCGTAGAAAAATTGTCAACGCTTATTAATTAACGTTCAGAATTTGGTAACGACTCTTTAATTTCTTCGAAAGAAAGATGATAGATTGCTTAAACAACCACGAATTCCGCTTTTATGCTGCAAGACCTATCTGGGCGGGATAGAGTGGACTTAGTTTTCAGTGGTAATGAAAAACTAGCCATTGCACCTCGTTCATCTAATCGTCTAGTCTTGCAGATTCTCAACAAACAATGAGCAAAAAATGGGCTTGAATAATCGTTGACCTAGCCGCTCATAAAAATATTTTACAAAAAATAAATATATCTATAGCTTGACCAATCTGAAATTAAATAAAAATAGGACTGATATAAAATGCATGCAGATTTTTCAGCACCACCAAATGTCTGTAACTCGTTTCGAAATAGATAGATCGAAATGAATTGCAAGGTGAAGGGTCATCCTATGGTGCACACTGTACTCATATGAGGGAGAAGGTTAAAGAGAGTGGAGCGCAAATCTAAAGCATTTCAAGAAGCACTGTTTTCTTCTGTCAAATTTGAGAAATTCTCAAAGAACAACAAATAAACTCCGATCAAGAGCAGTTTTATTGGCGACTATCAGTCTAATCTTTAAGCCCATTCCCTCCTCTCTCATGTTGCGTGCATATGCAATATGCAAAACTTTACGGTGGAAATGTTTATTTACATTTGTTTCACATTTCCAATTCAAAACTTCACAATTTATCGTTAGATCCAATAACGATTATTTGGGTTTCGAATCGGTTTTCGTTTCTTCCGCTTTTGGAGTCGCAGTGTTCGCATCTGCTACCTTTGATGAAAATCTACCGAAGAAACGTTCCGTCTTGTCCTTAAATGTGCTCCCGACTGTGGCAATCGAGGATTTGTTGTTTGCACTCGAAGCACTCGAGAATGTGGTATCACCATTGCGCGTGTTCATTAAAAGTGCTTCAGTAAATTCGCTGTAATTATTGCGTTCCGGAAGTGCATTGAGTAACACCTGCGTGAACATCGTCACAGCATCTGCAATTGCGTTGTGAAAAATTGCCCGAATATGGACGAATAAATAAGGAAATATTGTGGATCTCTCATTTCGATATCGTCGTTATTTCCTCTTAATTACTGGCAAGTTTAATTTGTGGACTTCTTTAGGATTTTATTCCTTTTTTTTTCATTATCTATTTCATGCGTTATGTGTTATTCACTAATAGAAATGATATTTGCTGAATACCGATTGTCGCTGAGATTTTTATGGTATTCTTAATCCGTTAGTTATTGAGCGTATAATTCATTCTTAATTCCTTTTATGTGAGTCTTAATTCACCATCAGTATATCGCCGGTGGATATTGGAAAAGATACTTACAATTGAGAGCTTTTGAAATTTTTTGATAGGTTTTTAGAGACGGTAATGATTTGTCGTAGAGGAAAAGGAAGTAGATGATGAAGCCGCCAAGCAGAGCAGCGAATCCCATACCCGAAACTTGTTGATCGTGGATTGTTTCGACCACAATCTGTAACAGAGATACGCTCATTTTCAAAGCAAAACCTTGGTTTTTTTTGTTTTTTTTCTGCATCAGCTGGGCAGATATGAAATCATGATCAGTCGAGTCAACTCGACTATTTATCGCTGTTAGTGTGCGTGTACTCGATCGCGTTGGATATTTCGATGTGAATGCTCTGAAAGAAACTTTTGATTGCACAGCATGCTTATATGCTAAATCTTTATCCTCTAGCACTTGCGAATGTAAATTGTCTCACAAAATCACTTATTTTTGATTGTACTGTAATGAACGCATTAGACGAATTCATCTTCTGTGACAACTGAGCGGAATTTGTAGAAGCAGTTCGGTTCTACTTGAGTCACTTATCGCCATTTTCATTAAACTGTATGGTTTTCCCCCGAGACGGATTCAGGTTTGCAGACGTAATGGACAACAATCAGATATCAAAAAATATTGCTGCTGAAGAAGTAATTGAGTTGAGGAATGATGGAGTAGAGCAGTGCAAAACTCATCCATACTTGAGGGGAATTGTGAGTGGCAAAAAGTGTGTTTTCCTTGTTGATAGGTGAATAAATTTCTCGAGGTTTGTACTAATTGTTTCATTGCTTCTTTTTGCGGCTGCTCTTCAGTTTCTGATTAACGGCGTTTGATAGCTCGAGTTGGGCATAACAAATCGATATAACATTCAGAGTGAATTACCAAGGCTAGGCAGGCAGCAGCAAATCCGATCGGCAGCAAGAATGGAGTACGTATCGCTTCCTGGTGAACCGGTTTATGTTTCAGACGGATCCATACTAGAGCACACATAGTGCATGCACGTTGCAACCATTGCGCAAAGCTGGCATAATTGATCAGTGTATCAAGATCACCGGCAAACGACATCGCCATTGAAAGTAGAATCTGAAATGCTTTGCTTGATGCCTTCATTCATTTTCGTATACCATTTTAAAAAATGCATTTTTTAAGCATTTTAAACATTTTCGTTTTAACAGTTCTAACATTTTGTGGGAAACATTTTAAATAAACATTTTATTCGTTAAGCATTTTAAAAACATAAAATTTAAACAAATAAACATTTAAATAAACATAAAAAAGCATTTTAAATCGACTTCTATTTCTGTGGGAATATCTAAATGTATTCTTAGAGTAGCACTTTAGTTCTGGAGTTCCAAGTGTTTATTATGCGAAAATAAAATGGGATACAATAAAGTAAAATAAAATAAAATAAATAAAATAAAATAAAATAATTATTTCTTCGATCACTCAAAACAGAAACAATACTCGCAGTAATTTAAACTGAGATACTATTTATGATCCTATACTCTCATATCTCAATATGCTAGTGGATTTAACTTTTGACATCCGGAGCTAAACTCAAACCGTATAAACGAGTATAGATAAGAGAATCAGTATGAAACAGGATGGATAGCTGTAAGGTATAGAAACGTAAACACCGTTTTGTATCTCTATTCGCTCTACAAAAATTTTCAAAAAATCGCTAAATGAAAGCGTTGGGTTGCAACTTACGCATACAACAAGTGCGGCTCTAGGACTATCGTACTGGTCATTGGCACAGCTGATAAACGGTGGAAGATGACCCTGCCTGGCTGCAGCATGAAGATATCTGCAAGCATCCTTTGATTACCGGAATACTTTCACTGTTGGTAGAAACATCGTGCAGGAAGGCATTTGAGTAAATCACTACCTTTTCCTTAAGCAGAACAACGGTGAATTGTCTCATCAGCATTCAATAGACAGAAGACGAGCCTAAGCCCTAACCTTCACGCGACCTTACAACCTCACCTAAGCGGAAGTGGAAGAGATGTAAAGAGGTATTTATTCGTGATAAATGGTTTGTTAATTAGTGTAAATGAAGTCTGAATAGTTCTTTCTCAGAGATGGCCACTTATTTGTGATATTATGAGATGTGATTCTCATTTGCGATAAAGAAAACTCGCCGACTAGCTGAGAAGATCGATCCATTCAATGAACCAATGAGAAGAATGCTGACCAAAAATGGAATCGCATATTGAAAGTTTCCCAATGTGTGCTGCGCGAACGTCTAAAATAGAACAAATCATTATTGCATTTTATGGAAGTTTCAAGGTCTTCGAAATTAAATGAATGAGAAATTATTGCTTTTTAGAATTGCGTCCAAATTCGTGAAATTCGACTCATACCGCACTTCAAATTTGTTTCGAGTTTCCAATTTCAAATATTTATCACTCTTAATTCACACTACAACAGTCTGTTAAACATATTTTCTTGCAATGGAAAGAAACAATAGCACTGCATCAATTATTATCGTGTCGGGAAAACTGGAGGCTGTGAAATCAGCTCATTTCAAATTCCTTTTTCCTCAGTATGAATTGACTAAAATTTTTAAGTTGTTCCTTTTTTACCTCAAAAATGAACTTGTTCATGACTGTTAATAAATTGTATAATTTTATAATTAACCTACAGCTTTTGCATTTAATAAGCTAATAACTCTCTTTTACTATTCACTCCTGAAAGAAAATCTTGGTTCTAATATTCATTATTGCTTCAAATGAAGAAAACGTTAGCACCGATGCGACAGCAGACGATTCAAGAACTTCAGCTTTTGTGAGGACAACGAAATATGAGACATTGGTGGCTAGATAAATGACTGCGACACTTGTCAGTCCAATAATAATTGCCAGCGGCATTGTGCTGCAAACGTCTAATCCTTCAACAATATTCGAGCAACAAATTTCGGAAGTGAGATCAATGGCTGATGTATGCACCAATATTGCTTTTTAAAGCTTAAGATAGAAAGCTGAAGCTCTTGCAGTTTTATGAGTGCGACTTAGGAGAAAATTTTTTGAAAGATCTGTGAATAACTCGCTTCTATGCGTGAATATGTCAATGAGCGTTATATGTATAGTGTTCACGGTTGTAAGCAATTCAGTTTTATGCAACGAAGTCTTCAGCTGCATTAACTCATTCGCGATAGAAAAGCTTTCCTTATTAGCTAAAATAGGAATTTGGAAGATAAATGCACAGCATTTCAAATCGATCACCATCCTCCTCACTTGGCCGCATTAAGAATACGCTATTTTTGCACTACTTCAGATCTCTTTTTGCTCCGAATTGATAAACTTTGTACAATAAAATACTCAAAAGGTTTAAATGAGTCGTCTGAATTGAGTGAAAAATATGGCACTAGTTTCTGCATGTTTCTTCATCCTTGCCGTCGTCTTGAAAGATGCCATTATTTACGAGCAAAAGCCCGTAGAAAAGTGATTCTTCATGTGTCGAGTCGTTTGTTGTGACATCAAAAATTTTCGACTCTCCTAGTTCTACACCTTGTTACACGTGTTTAAATATTTGGCCCTCAACTGTCACGCATAAGGTAAAAATATTAAAAAAGCAAACCGTCTTGGCTTTTCAATCTCTTCAGCGCCATAATTCAGAATATCCCATCCATCATAAGCGAAAAGACCAGAAAGGATAGCGCTCACCATCGTGCCGACTTGAAATTTTGCGTCTTCAAAGGGAGCGGAAATATTTTCAGTCATTCCTGAAGAATATTGCTGACTAATTATGGATCAAATTTCATGTTTCTGAAAAAAAAGGAATAGAGTATTTATTCGAAAATCTGATATATTATAAGGGGGTTTTCAAATTTTATTTCCTTTTTGTACAACTTTCCCAGTTTTTTCTTTATTGCAGCACTTATGTCAAGCATTGCAAATACAACACCTCTTTGAAAAAGATTCTGGAATATTATTGTTTGTAATGCATTTGGAATTGTCAACATAAAGGCAAACAGCCAGAATCAATCATGGACTGAGATAGGAAGAAAATTTCATTGTGCGTCTCTAAAAAATAGACTGGAAATGGAATTGAAAATTGACCTTTGAAAATAAGAAAATAGAATCCTGTGATAACGACAATCGCCGTTGCTGCGATCTTTGCAAATGTAGCGACGATTTGAAAGCGTGAAACAAACGTCTTAAGTGAAAAGAAATTCATAAACATCAGCAACCCTAGAAAACAATTTCATTCAAACTGTTATCAACACCTTATCGTTTTTCAAACGTTGCATATCTTTGTCTCAAACTAACAATTCGCTAGTATAATACGATTCTTTATTTTCTGAAAAATATAACTTGTGTGATCTCAATACTGTTTTTATTGTTTGATTGCCAAAGTTTTCTATGTTAATTTATATTTCAACTTGGCATACAATACTCCATCATTGCAATTTTGAAATAGCTGCATTCACGGAACATCAGAAATATCAAAACAACGAACGGAAAATGCAAAAGTTATATCGTCGTTTATTTATTCTTAGAAGTTTTCTACAAGTTCGACTACATAGCCGATAAAAGGAACTACAGTGAGTGGTGCAATACTTTGTTAGGCTAATCGCTTACTTCACATCTAGATTTATTCTATATTTTCATCATTTATATCAATAAAAGTTCTTCGAGTCATTAAATAAATCTCTTTTGATGAAACTATCCTCTTTCATTCATTAGAAGAGATAATGGAATTAACAATGATATTTTCTAGTATCTAGATGCTCAAAAATTCACGTTTATGTTTTCGTGCAAAACTCAATGCTATCTAGACATTGTTCAAGTGAATGGCACATTACTTTCATATCGTTCTTTGTTTTCTATGGAAGGCATCGAAATATGTTTTTCGCTCCATTTGGCTCCTCCGAACTGGGATCATTGTTGTTTCGGTAGTGAATTAATTCTTCGAAAACATAATAAATGGAGTTGGAATGTAGAAACACTTTTGGCTCAGACTTCTCTATGATTGGAGAAGAAAAATTAAAAAAAAACATTTAATTCGTAGATTAAAATTTGAACTTTACAACAAACGTTTAATAGGAGGAACTTTTAAAGTTGCCATTGTTGGAAATACAGATACATGAAACTGTTGATGGCTGACTCGTAGGAAAACACGGATAAAACATTTGACTCATAGGGTCAACGTTATTGGAAACTCAATTTTTTGCAGCTGATCAGACGAATACATCGATGAAGTTCGTTAGATTCCCTCATTCTAAAGTTGCGCTACTGTATTGAAAAAATAAATAAATGAAAGAAAGTTAATTTCGATAACCGTTTCCTTTCAAAGAAAATGGACAGCAAAGAATTGCATAGCAATTGTGGAGTACTTACAGATGAGGGCGAATCCGAGCAGCTTTTTAGCCATATAAGCAGCCCAAGCATCACAAATCTCGATTCTAAATCCTTGTATCAAATATTCACTGAATGTTTGTGCTTGAACTGCAATCGCAACCGGAAATAGAACCACACAACCGACACACATAAACCCGAATGCAAGTGGATACCTCAAATTTGACATCCACAGTTCAATATGTTTAAAAATTTTGACTGTGAGTTGTGTTGTGTTTTAGTTAGAGGCATAGGAAATCGGTATTAGGCAATTCGTCAGTAATGTGAACAAAGAAGTTTCTCTCAGTGAGCATCAAATCGTAAAGACGAGGAAACACAGCAGGATGTATTACGTATAAATATACCAGAGAGAATAAGCCAACGACTTAACTGTGGTTTCGGATGTCAATTTATGAGGCCAACTGATTTAAGCATAAATTAGAAAATACTAGCAAAACGCCTAATGAGGCATTCGCTTGCGAAATCGATTACTCAAAAATTTTCAGCTAAAAAAATCATTTCTGATCAGCATCTGAACAAATACGCCAAAGAAGTGCAGAAAATTAATCATCATATCTAAATTTTTTAATTCTTTCGAAGAAATTAGACTGCAGAAATTATTTCTCGTTATCGAAAAAAAAAATTGTCGATAACTGTGTATTCGAATGTTATGAGCAAATAACTGTGCAACGCCGTATTTTTACCACTTAACGTAGCAGAGATAGGCGAAATCGGCACCGGAAGTGCGAATACTCGTACCGAGTTCCACATAGCAAAGTGCACCCAATATGGATATCAATGCCGCTATCGCCCATACCAACAGAGATACGCCAACCTTAATTGATACCTTCCTGTATAAACACTTCGTCAAAAGAACATTACACCAGGCCCCAGAATAGACTACAAATCTCTAGAACTAATTAAGCGGCTGCAGGTAATTAATGCTATCGAAATTGTCTCTTCCATCTTTCATTACTTTTTAAAAGATTTCATGTACAAAGAAAAGTGCAGCCAACGCCAGTGAGACCCTTTCTATTTATACAATAGAAATGACTTCACTGAGAGGCAATGTTGGAACCAATTTTTTCTGTTGAGATTAAAACTCCTTTGTTTCTTTTCTTCATTTGGATTAAAATTCCCTTCACAGTAAAGTAAGACTTTTTTAGTTCAATCAGTAAATCACTTTGGATTAGTCAAGTCATTTGCAACGAACGTATTTATGCTAGCATATTTTGGTGGAGGGAACTTTTAGTAACTGATCGAAATGAATCGACGTTTTCGATTTGATCTTTACGAGCACATAGTTCTTAGAGAATACTGCACACGATCACATTACTATACAAACAGTGCGTTGCTTGCTCCAGTGCGCCATATAATTCTAACTAAAGTATATTGCTTATTTTCTTGGAATTTTAAATAATCTGAACAAAAGTATGAAAGAATCCCTAACAGAATCAGTTTGTGCGAGAACTGTAGTTGGTGCAATGAAGATTCCTGATCCGACCACATTGCCAATAATGTAGCTGATTGCTCCAAGAACTCCCATCTTATTTGTATTAACACGCCCTCCAGACGGCGACGTCCTTGTATCGGTTGACTCGCATTCGGATACCTTCGTCGATCCAGAAACTACTTGCTGACTCATCTCTTCTGGATATTCCAACGCTTAACACCTGCTGTTAAACCCCTTTTCAAACAGTTGCATTTTCGCGTAGATCAGGAATTCGAATGCAGACTGGCCACTTGCATTTTAAGATCCACTTCCTCAATCAAAGCACACAACTATTCTCGCCTAGCAGGTGCATCAACCATAATTAGCTTATAAATGGCTGATAATCGGTAGTTTCCATACCTGGGTCTTTTGAATAATTATGATAAGACCAAAAATGTTGCATACTGATGCAAGGAAGTCACGGTAATAAATCATGGTTACCCAACTGAACGATTTCAAATTCCGTCAGATGAACTTTTCACACATTATTAAAGCCTTGAAAAAACCTTTAAAAGCAGATCAGTCCATGCGCTCCGCTTACTTGTCTCACGAATGTACAGAACGATATCGTTGGGTGACCTCTATACCTTCACATTAATCTATCAATCCTGTTCGAGATGTATTTTAGAAATTTAACGGCAGAAAGATTTTTTTTAGAAATTAAACGGGATAAAGGCCTACATTTCACACCGATGGAGTCATGGAATGGTCAAATTTTTTGAAAAAAACCTCTACATTAGTCTATTCACTCAAAATATGAAGATATTTTTGCAGAATATTTTATTGTAACTTTAAAAACTATTTATTCAAATAGATGGAATGCAAAAAACATATCATCGCATCTTTCTTCATGTGCCCAAATAAAAATTCTCCCTAATCACTTTTTGCATTCAGATTTTTCTGGCAGCAGGAACTACTTAATCATCAAAATTTACTAGCTGGATCAAGAATTATTAAATCTGCGAAAAATGCAATAGAAAGATTCGACCGATCGATTCGATCAGACAACGGTAGATGAGGGATGGTGCAAAATCACAGTGGTAAAGTAGCGTAAACATAAGCCTGATCTGAACGAATGTCAGTGATCAAAATGGTGCGATTGGACTCAATTCCTAATAAATTGCCGAAATATTTTCCACAATTAATTGCAACTGATAATTCACTCTAATCGAATAATGCAGTAAAGTCATTGAGGAATTTGGTGAGAGATTGCTTGGAAGAGTTTCTTTTCTTGAAAGGAATGTGGCGATTACGTAAATAAACGGAAATGGAAAGGAAGTTATTGTTAGTGTTCGAAAAGACGTATTCGTACTGAAAAGACCGATTGTGAATTGAGATAGTCATAAGAATATCGTGAGGAAGCATTATGCGAACACAGCTAGACAAACAATCTATCACAAATGTTGTCGACTTATCACAAGAAATTGAAAATTCAACCCAACCATGGAATATTGCTTCCATTTATGAAATACCAACTGAATTGAATCAATTATTGAATAAATTTCAAGAACCGCTGCAGCTATTATTCGATTTTGAGCATCAGAAAAACCGCCATTGAATCCCAGCGCCTTCAGCGTATAAATGAGAATGAGGTTAGTGATCGTATAAGACTTAATCGATGTGGTGCTCACTGATGAAATACGTTTGGCCATAAAGCACGAATATGACCGTTGAAGTGCTATGAGGTTGGTGCTTAAAACATTCTTGAAGGTATACTATCAGCGAATGCAAAAATGAACTCTCGTAACAATTGTCACTATGTGCAAATCAATCAAAGTGCTCAACATTCCAGCGTTGAGTAGAACACTGTAACGCAATACTACATAAGCTTGTTAGATGTTTTTAATATTGACGCTATTTTATGGCATTGATTTCCGTCGTAAAATTGAGCAGCTTATCGTATTAAACAGGAAAGCTAGCACCAAAATTGATAAAGAAATCAAGCGTCTAAAATAAGCATCACTTTATACTTTAAGTTACGATTCTATTCGTTTTGTTGATACGCTTATTTCCTTCTCAGCTGTTTCATTTCGTGAAAGCAAACCTCTCTACGAAATCATAACGAATACTTCATTCTACTAATGATGAGAGTTTATAATTTTAAACTTGAACAATCAATAGCATTATAATGTTTTTATAGTTCAAATCAATCGCAAATTTTCATCCTTGATCACGTTGCACTAAATTAGATGATTCTATAGATTTTCATGTGTTAGGGAGTTTTTCCTGAAATAAACGGACTAAAATGACCTCTCCGAAAAAAAAACATAAAAACGATCAGATGTTTCTTTTGAAGTACAAAATTTGGCTAACTTTCATATACACATAAAATAAACATCAAGTGAGCATATCAAACTTCAAATACGCCATCACTGGCAACAAAATACGTGTGTGAAGTACGCCATAATACTTGCGTAAAATCAATCGCAGATTCATTTGTAGTTTCACGGGAATGAATGCATCGGATTCTGAATCCCATCGTTTCCTGATGGGGATACTTATGCTGCCATCAAATCAGCAAGTATTTAATATTCTTATGCAAGATGATGTAAAGCAAAGAACGTGATTGTGACGTAAGGTGATGTAAACAAAACCATACCTTCTACGCATTAATGATTGCAATTGTATGAGTGAAAACTAATCAGCTCCTAAGATAAGGGTTCAGTATATATTTCAACGGTGTAGAAGTATCCGACTTGTTGGGATCCTTCAATGGCTCTGGTAACGTTTCATTGGTCTTTTTATTAGTACACGATTGTGTTGTAGCCAAGTATTTCAGCCTGGCTCGAATTCAGATGAAGGTTGTTGTTTGTTAAGATGTCCGCTGATTGAGATGAACATTTGCTTGCTAGGCGAATGCAGCCGTTTTTACCATAGAACAATGCTAATCATTTGAGTTTGAGTTAGACTAAAAGGATTAGCTATAACATAGGACTTTAACGATATATTTGTAGAACCACACTCTCTTGCTACTGTTAATTCTGCTTTGAGGCTTGGTGTTGTCATACTAGCTTAAAGGATGGCACTCAACTTACACGATCTCAGTAAAAAACGACGATCGTTCAATCGATCACGATAGCTCATTGGTAGGGCATTCTCCAAGGCACAAATCAAGGAACTCCATGTTCGATTACATATGTGGAAGAACCTCTCGTTGGTCATCTAGTAGTGACATTTTTATCAGCACAAAAAAATGTAACTATTATTCGAAATCGCAGATCACTCATCATCAATCAAACCTTCAGCAGCTTTATTTATTTCGTCAACTGTAGATAGTCGAGTCTAGACAAGTAATAATCGATAAACATAGAACGCCCACTTTTTATAAAAGCAGTAAATGAATTCACTCCCCAAAAATATATTAATTGGTATTCTTATCATCCGATTGATTGTCATTCTATTGATTATCACACTGATTCAATGATTATCCAGCTGATTATCATCGATTAGACTGCTGTTTCATTTTAATGTGCGCATTTATTGGTAAATATGAGCATTTGAAGAATTCAGAGTTCATCCAGCATGGTTCCCATGTGCTGATAAAGAAAGTGAAGAGAGATGAACTTCAGAAGTTGCAGATTTCGTTGTTGTTTCTTTTGTGGCGACAAATGCCTCAATAGTAACAACCTAAGAGATCAAAGAACTAATGAAAGATTTGTGTTGCTATAAAGATGTGTTCTAGAGAATGTATTCATCACATATCAGCTAAAACACATCATTGACAGCACTTTCACGCTTAAAGCTGACAAAAAAAAATCAATGCTGATATTGCGGTGGAGAAGGTTGCACTCTTTGGCAATAACACATTACTAATTTGAGGTGTGTGAGAAGGCATCTGCATAAGACAGAATACGGATCATTGAGGCAATCTTGTGTACTCATGAAATTAAAAGAAGTATTTCAATTATTCCAATAATGAAAGTTCTAGTTTGAATGGCACTCATCTCAAGGGAATGTGGCATTTTTTTGAAACGAGGAATCGCGCCTGCTCAGTAGTTCATATACGCTTTTGCAAACTTCACTTGGTGGATAATTATTTATAGCCGACGAGTTTGAAGTGAGCGACCACTAAACCAACTTGCAGGATGACTCACCAACTTTAAAATGAGCAATAGCCACGTAAAAAAGGCCAACAATTTTACACATTTATCATTATGGTCTTGTAATTTGTAACAGCGCATTTTCTAACCAGAGAATCGGCCAATTCATACAGAATTTTTTCGCGGAAAACATGCGCATTAGCAGTCGATTTAATTAGAATATGATTGTACTTTCGTGCTTGTTTCAGAGTTTGATGGCAATTTAGAAAACTTTTTGGGCTGATGAGGGCAATTGAAAAAACGCATATTGTGCCTGCTTCTATGGTACACTTTTTCACTTATTCCTTTTCACGTAATCACACCGAGACCGCAAGGTCTTACCGGCTGCATTTTTTTCCACCGCTAAAATTGCGCCATAGGAAACTACTTTAACTTGGTGGAATCATATTGTGAACAACCAACAAGATACAAATATAGATCGAAAGAGTTTGTATAGATCCGGATGATCCATATATTCGCTATGTTCGAAAAAACAACTTGTGGAATCAGCAAAACATGGCTTATTCTTGAACAAAATAATGCAGTCAGTAAGCAATGAGGAAACTGATATTCCTATGCTTGGAAGCATGTGTGAATGCCTTTCTTGAGATACGTTATCACTCTTTTTCTCCCTCAATCAAAACATGACTTATCGAATATTCAATTTTATTTTTGTCCATTCTCCTTACCGAGTTTCCCATAAGCCCTTATTTTCGAACAATTAATCAATTCGACCCTTATGAAAGTGCAACTTGGACTGCGCATATGAAAGTTAAACAACAAATAGGGGAAGAGTAGGGAAATGATACATATTGGGTAAAATTTATCACTAATTAGAGAAGAAATAAAAGCAGTGGATTTAATTCAAAGGCAACAATTTCAAACATCCATTAAATAAAGGCCTTTTCAGGCGTCGTAAATGAACAATCGCTACGGTAATAAAACGTCTTGTCGGCTAACGCTGAAAAGCGAGCAAACGAAACAACGTCATCAAAGAGCACTGATTTCACATGGTTCTCGTGATCCTGTCCGTACCATCATGTTTGCACTGAACCACTACAATGCGATCATTCATTGACTGGCGCAATGTAGTTTTTGTTGCCAATTTTGTTGCCCACTTCATATAACGAAATCGATGAGAAGCCATTCAAGCATTTCTTTAAAATTCATAACATTTCCCATATAATCACTCATACGGCTGAGATTTATATCTTTCGTTTCGTTCTTTTTGCATTACGAAACAATAATGTTTCACGCTGTGGTAATGCTCGAAATCAACATACATATTGAGATATGCAAAGCATTTACCTCGCATCGATTCGCTGCAAAGATTGCATTCGTCGATCCGTGAAGATATTTATTTCGGCTATTTGTTTCTTTGAAATTGATGCATCGACCGTACGTCTTATATCGTAATTTAGATCCATTGCAATCATACGGGATCACTGCTTCTCGTGACAATTATAGTATATGAGCGAAGAGGAAAATTTTTTGAGTAATTGCAGTTTTAAGCACATTAAGTGCAAAAAATTCAAGCAAATAATCAAAAATGAACAAACGTGAAAGAAAACTTACAAGTAGAAACATTGACAAACTGTTAGTGCCAATATAGAGAGTACTAAACCATTTTATTTATGCATAACAATCGTTTCCTCTCTCGAAAATTGAAATTAAAAAACAGCAACGATAACCTTATTCATAAGACTTGAAGTATAACACAACATAAGTAATTTGAATGATGAGCGAATACACCAATACATTTAAACTGTCTTCGAAAATATTACAACACTAAAATTTAATAGAAAAAGCATTTGTACACAAAAAATAAATGAAAAAAATGAATTTACTCTTTACCTAAAAATTACTTTCAAAGCAAAATCACGAATGAATCAACTTCCTTTAGTCATAGAATTTATTTAGTCATGAAATGAACAGTAACTCGATAGAACTACAGAGGGAGGGAGAGAGAGAGAGATAACAGCAGATTACATGAACAGGTTTGAATTGTTTCTCTTTTAGTGTCGCCTTTTTAGTGCTGACACTGGGAAAATTCAACGATTTTAATTGCTGCTCGTTTCAGTGATGTTCAAAACTACTAATATTCAACAATACTTCAACAACTCTCAACGCAAGTTTGCCTGAAGGTTCCTCAAATATAACACATGTGTGTGCTATCCAGGTAAGCATGCTATTCAGGTAAAGCATGTGAGATAATTCATTTCATGAGAATTGCACCTGTGCTCTTGCTCAAAAGATGTTCTCTTTTGAATGGTGCTTTGTAAGAGTGTGCGTGTGTGTGTGTATGTGTGTGTGTGTGTCTGTTTGTTTGCCTCCTCATTCCAGTTAATAAATAAAAGTGTATAGATAAAATTTAGAGCAAAGAATCTCTGCAGTATTTGTTTAAAAAATATATGTTTCATACAATAACATTTAGACATCACGTAGCAAAAAAAAAACAACTATCCTTTCTTCCTTCTCATTCCCATAAAATAACCCATGCATGGTGACATGGTGAAAAGTTTCCTTTCTGAGATTTAAATCATTAATCGTCAGGCTCAACGACACTTCCAAAACCTCTGCTTTCAAATATACTCATTCAACATCACCAAGAAAATTACGCTCTAAGGCAGGACATCAAATACCTACCAAGAATTTGGATTGAATTTGAATTCAATTCATTTCCGAATTCGTTTGTGACTGTAAACGAGTCAACGAACGAAATGCATCTCGGCTGTGCAACCAGTTTGGATCAATCCGGCCCGACCACCTGGTTAGGACCGGGATCAAGTATAACTCATCTCCAAAGAGGATGGTCCATCCAGACTGCATACAACCTCAGCTCACTTAATACACATATTTTAGGCGAAAAAAGAGTTCATTCCAAACCGATGTCAGTATAGAATTAGACAACAAGATAACCGCTATTTCCTGGAATGATTTTGTGATTACAACTGTATTTGAAAGGCTTTGCAATAAAATAAAGTTAGAAGCGGCCAAACTCGAGGATACTGCAAAAATGTAGACTAGTGTCAAGAGGATATTAAAAGTCAGAAACAAGACAACAAGAGCATGACAGGTCCTAGAAACCGATTAACATAGACTTCTTTTAATAAAAGTTGACTTCCTACTACGCAAATACAGTATTTCAAAATATGACCTAAACCTCAGGTCGAGAAAGGAGAATGAAAAAGTGAAACAGTGGAAAAAAGTGGAGAAAAAATTACTACAAATTATGTACACATTTCTCGCAAAGAGTCTAGCCACAGAAATAAATATATTGGAAGTTATCCAGATTTTTCTCAGCAAAACAAGTGAACCTGCCTAATGGAAATTTTCCTATAAAATTTGTCATTTTTCAATTGGAAAATTTGCAATAAATAACCAAAAATAATAATAAAGGCAAGTGAATATATGAAAGATTTGCAGTATTTTAGTGGAAAAAATAATTCTGATGACTCAAATCATTAAGGAAATAAAACTGCTCCTCGAAAAGAATGAGACTGCATAACGCATGAGATTGACTAGACAACCATTCGATCGTATTAGCATCAATCACTATAAAAAGAATATCATCTCTGTAAATAAATGGGGATGAAGACATGAAAACACAACACAAACTCTTTTTGTTGTTCATCTCATTGCCAGTAATTCAAAGAATCTTCCATACTACTGAATCTTCCTTGAAATCAGTGATTAGCAAAACCTCAGCGCTGTTTTAGGTGCACCAAGTGATAAACTTCTATGGGAAGCATTTTCAGCACAAAGGTGTGCTAAGAGTTTGAAGTTAGGAGGGTGCTGATGCACTAATATTCCACCCTGAGCTGTAAAGACGACAATGAAAGTGGTACTGATTTGAGGGAATTAAATAAAAATCCCTCATTTGAACCATGAAACCAAAGCATCGATTTTCACTGACGGGCTTCAATGAGACGGACATCATGGGCAACAACTGTTTGTGCCGCAGTAGCGAGATGCACTAGGCTGATGGCTGCCTTGACGAAAGCGACTGGGAAGCAGAGAACGGCGAGTACTGGAATGAGGTGGAAGCCAAATACGCTTGGACCCATCCAGAAATGGTTGACGTAAAGCAAACCATAGAATGCCTCATTTCCAGCACACATCCAAAATAAGAACTTGCGTGACGTGTAGTACAAATGTAGAATGGGATTGCTCGATGCCTATAAAAGAACTATCCATTTTCACGATTGAACAAATTGATCTCACGTTCTCGAAAAAATTGATTCTAAATACTTCAAAAGGATCTTATATGGATGGGAAAATACAAAATCCGTGATTCACAAAAAAAAATCATGGGGCATCAAGTGTTAAACAAGAAACGATCTTTACTTTTCTAAATAATCTCTTCTTGTGAACACCTCACATAGTGCACTTGCCGAGTTTCACTTTGTAAAAACTAGGCAAATATTACAGTATTTTCTTTTTGCCATATTATCGTTCAAAAAGGGCTCACATCTGTTAAGGCAACGTTGATAAGGACACAACGATACCGTACGAAGACGTGTAAAGTAAAAAGTTGTCTACTGCGTTGCAATCTTTTGCTACCATTTGTGTCCATTTCATGTGAATGAGCGCTTAATGGAAGAATGGGACAGCAGCGTAATGGACAGATGTCCCAATACAGCACTAAACGATTGCAGGTGCCTTCAACTATTCTTTTTCGTTATTTATCAACAAAATAAATGAAGCAAGTGACTTTAAAAGGTTTAAAGCCTTCTTTGCTGCCGTCACAAATCATGAAAAAGGTACTGGACTTCAAAGTTTCGGAAATTAGAAATGCAGTATGCTACAAGAAACAACAAAAATTAAGTACAATTCCCATTCTATAAATGAGGGAAACGCTTCGACGATAATCAAAACAATTATCAAAACCCTGACAATGAAAGCAAATGGATGGGGAGAGAACGCTGAGTATGCATGAAGAGTTATATGAATGCTAAGGAAAATGAAATATGGTTAGACCTTGTGTGTAGTTTTACCAGTGAGATCAGTGGCATGCAAATGGAGCCAATGAGATGCGATATCGATGACTGCAGACATCTGCAACGCAAATAGGTGATTCGGGTAGAACGAGCAAAGACACATCACCATCGCCAACAATGCACAACGATCTGTCAACTGATCGAGCATAGCGCCGAAACGTGAACCTAAAATGAATGTATTATGCAGCTATCTGGAATGGACATTAAACGAATTCTTATCTATAAAACATAGCAAGACAAACTCCTCAGCACAAATCCTCCGATCAGAGCTAACCAGAAGTGGGAAGAGGGAACTTTCGAGGGCTTCCTCACCGATAACCATTCTTTTCCTTACCTTAGCAGTTTCTCGGCCTGTCTTCTATACAAATAGGCGGGGGGAAGGCAGGAAAATAGGCATTTCTGGCGACGCTTACAGAAGCAAAAAAGGCGTTGTAAACAAGAGATATGCTTAAATCTATTATTTTGACGAAAAATTTCATGACTCACTGTTTTTCAACTATAACACTGATTCGGAGGGAGTTCGGATGATCAGTTTTCACCTCAATTGCTGCGAAGTGCGAAAAACTACGCTGGATATAGCAAGATATCGACCAAATATTTGTCACTGCTCCGGTTCTGCCTCCGAATTCTTCGACCCAGTAAATTTCATACTTCATCGCTTGAAATTTCAAGTAAAAATCAGTTTTCTTTCGCTCTTGCAAAGAAGAGGAGATGAAGTCGAAACCAAAGACATCAATTTTATGGAAGAAATATGAGTGTGCGAACCGCATTTTTTGGTAATGACTTCGTTGCTTCATTTGTCAAAATTCAGCCTCTCTACGCCCATTTATCACTTCACTTTTTTTTTTTCAAAAATTACATCTATTGCATACTTCGATCGATGAAATTTTCATTCAAATATCTTATATTGCTCTATGGCGCCATTCATTACAATCGACTATACCAACTATCATGTTTTTCGCATTCGAACTATGATGACAGAGTAATGATGCTTTATTGTGAAAGCCTTGCAATTGAAAACGATCCAAAAATCTAATACGTCCTATAAAATTCAAACCTTAGAAACTGTTTCTTCCCCACAATCATTGTTTGCCGAGAATGACAAATGACCTCGCCGAAGACAACTCATTTACCTACAGTTCTAATCTACTTGAGTTTCACTCTAATCAACCCTACACAGCAGGCAAGTCGGGATGCCATGGACAATGTCAAATGACCAAATTGGAATAACAAAAAAAGGCGGGCACCCCAAGAAGCAAGAATGTTCAAAAACATCGAAAACCGAAATCCCATAATCCATCTCTGCTATTCGTGGACGCTGTAGATACAGCTTTTTTTCCTCGAGCAATGCTCTCCGCTGCCTTCACTTGCTTATCATTCCTTGCGATATATAATGCTAGTGATATTCGTGCTCATCAGAGTAGATGCCTTTTTAGCATCAATTTGATCGTTCAGTTGGCTTATTTGTTCGAAACCAGCAATTAGAACGTAATTCATGAGAGGACTATCGTTGTGAATGTTCCGGGCAAAGCATGTCTTGAGTCAGTATAAATGGCTGAATCTTTTATCCTCCCATACTTCATCACCTATTTTTCCTTTGCCAATCCTTGAGAAAATTATGAAATCCTCCTACCGATGCGATGTTTCTTGCCTAGATCGCATATTTCCTAAAAATGTCACCTTTCCAACTATCTCCAAGCAGCAAGAAGCTACCACAAATTCTCTACCAGACGAGTCGGCCTCAAAAGTAACACCAGAGTAACACAGTATCATCATGGATGCCACAACGCTAGCCCCTATATCTGCCATGCATCCAGCTTAAAACGAAGATAAGATGGCACAAACTTTGATTGTACATTCTCGCTAGATGCCCATCGATAGCGTCGAGACCGGCGCTGACTGCATAGGAAAGTGCAGCACGAAACGGAGCGTACGGCATTGCCTCGAAAGCAACGATTGCGAAGAAAATGCGCCCATAACCGACGAGGTTCGGGTAGAACAGCCACACATTTGAGTGAGACATCCCCACCTCGATGAGCGAAACAGCTGAAAGCAAATAAGGATAAAATTCAAACGATGGTATGACCACTAGCCGATAATTGCAATTCTAGGAAATGGGCACATAATATGGTAACGGAAAAGTTTTTGACACGTTAATTTATGTCAAAATGGCAGATGCAGCGCGAAAAAGAGGTCTAAGCCTAAGGACAGAAGTAAGCCCGTAATTAAGAGATGAACAGTGAATTGTAGATCAAATGCTTTCAGTCGGCGTAGAGAAGTAGTGCCACAAGACATGTCTACAAACGCCTTGAGACAAGGGTGGAGAGTGTCAAAAAAAGCGCGTTCGATTACAGGACATCAGCATGCTTCTGCGTTTTCACATGGGGTGTCGTGCGTGCGAGGGTCCGTTTAAACCATAGCGATGCGCAGTCCAGCCGCGAAGTGTCTCGAACTTCACGAGTTCCTGGTGCTCGTTGGCGCGGAGGTGGCATTATCTGTGCCAAGGCGCTGTGGGAGCGATGTCTCCCCCTCCCCCCTCTTTCCCTCTGCCGTCGTATTGTTTTCTCACCCTTACTATTGTTGATTTCATTGAGGCTTGATAAAAAAACTCAGCCTCTCAAGTTGCCAGATTAAGCTGCATCTAGTCAAGCCTCGAAAAAGGAATTTCCGAATCGCTCGGGGGCAAAACAAGAGTAGAGGGGCAAAACAGGGCCCAAAACCTTTACATTTAATTGGCCATGCAGTTGTCGCTAAATTATAGAATAATGACCACTGAAAGTTGAAAACACAATCGAATCTAATGAATTACATCTAAGAAAACAAAAGCTTTCCGCTTTTGCACGGGATGCCTTTAGCATAACCTTTCATGCATATCTGTGCTATACATCGAAACACCATTAGTTATGATCCGGAAATAAACAACGCAGGATATAACGGGAGCTGATCTGAAAGCCCAGGAAATCTGTGTGACACTAAACGACTGTCACACAGAAAGATAAAGCGCCTCCTATACAACTATAGTTGAATAATCACTCAACTCCACTTGCCCATCAATTAGACTCCGCTCAAACAATATTCTTTAAGTTTTTGTTTCGCTACTTATTTACGGTTATAGAGGTGGTAACAATCTCGAGATACGAAGAAGTGACAACAGTTCAAAGAATTAGAATCCACAAGAAACTGGATTTACATTAAGCTACGCAAACACATCACAACACAAATTTTGCACCCACGAACGGATAACACCCAGTGATTGCTATGCGCCAAATAGCCCTCTGTTACCGTAAGATTGACTGAACGTTCAATGGCGAGTTACTCTCGCTGCGAGACTGCCTAATTACTAGTGTACACAAGTGCAGCACTAAACTCTAAAATCGCATCGAGTTGAAAGATCTGTTACGGAAGACTTATTCATCAACACATATGTTACGTTTAACGAGCGCCATTTTGTGTGAGATCGGTTCTTGCGGTCTTCCTGTAGTCACTTTCATCCTCGTTTAATATCACAGGTCTTTCCACTCACACATCTGCTGGTTTAGGAAATCTTGCTTTCTTCCTTATGGTACTCTAGGATTTGGCTTCGGGGTCGTAGCTTGAGGGACAGGCGGCGATCCTACTTGCAAATTAAGTGATTCTGTAACGTTTTGAGCTGTTGTTGTTTGTACTCGTTCTTTAATAAATGGAGTTTAGTATCGCGCTGAGGTGCTGCATGCCTGCATCATCGCATCTACAATGGTGCCTTTAAGTGCTCAATCATTGAGTTCTTTCATTGGTCGATTCTTATATGGGGACAAGGTCAGAATTTTTGTGAATTCTTCATATTATGCTTTTTTTAACTGCCAAAATGCTTAGCTATTATGCTAATGGCTTGTCTTTGATAGAAGCGCCTTAATCAACTCCTGCTAATGCATATATGTTTGTGTAAATAAATCTCCCAATGGAGACTAAACAAAGCATGGTAACCTACTTCTTCGCAAGGTGACGAAGGAACTATCCGACAGTGAATTCATCGCCAGAAGAAGTCGACAGAACACGACTGCAGATTTCGCCTATTTTCGATTGTTCTTTGACACTTCATTTGATTTAAATCTTTACGCGAGCAAAAAGACTAAAATTTTGTAAGGTTTTCATAAGTGATATGACCTTTAGGGGTCATTTAAACAAATATGCAATGTTCCGGTCAAAACATCTTGCAAACTTGAATGCTGCTTTTCATTTAAAGAAAGCTTGCTGCTTTTCTGCTTGATCTTTAAGCACTTTTCCAAACCCCAGTTTGCAAAGCCAATGTATGTATTTGCAGACTGCTTAACCTCTGATGCCACTGAAGGTAGAGCTTATCACTTGCCAAGGTCTAAACGGTCCTTTCCACCTAGACTTGATGTGAAACTAAGCACCTCATGGCAACAATCCTCACCTATTCTCACTTTCTAAATTTCTCTCTTAGGCAGCTTCTTCAAAAAAGTCCTTTATCCCTTACTCGGCTACAGATCTACCAGTATTCCGCTTTATATATTTTATTTTGGTTACATCTGTGTTGTTATTTCTGAACTCGTTGTCCATCTGCTATTTTTTTGGAATTAAGTGACACCACGTGTGACTGCACTAATCAAAAAAGGTTCCACACCATGGCTAAGACTATTCTTCTAACAGACCGAGATTTCGCCTGCTTCTATCGGTCGAAAAGTACTCGTCGTTCGGTTTTATCGGCTGCAACCGAAATTTGAATTTCACCGACAGGTGCCTTTGGTCAGTGAGCGTTTATTATTTTTGAACTGCGTTCGGTGCAAGCCAGCGCCTCTGATTGGTTACCGAACAAAAGAAATTGCAATTTGTTACCGCCATTATAGGAGCGATAACCGTAGGATTCATTATACACCTGGCTGGAGGATAGTACCTAATACTACAAAGTATTTGAAAATCCTCTGGTAAACATAACCATGATTGCATCAACCCACCAACATAGAGAATTGGGTTCTCTTCAATCGCTATTGCGCGCTTCAGCAAATTTGTATATGCAAAATGTATTATTGGCATAATGCCACTGCGCCTCTCTTTGCCTGTCTGCCGTTTGTCCAATCTTTTGAAGTCGAGAACTACCGAAACTGTGTACTTCAATATCATAGGATGATCTCCTATAATAACGTCAAGTTGTTTCTTCAAACTAAAAGGGAATTATAGGCACAATTGTGTTTGCAAGTTCGAGGGCATTTTATGAGCAGTGAAGTTGTATTGGTTAAAAGTGCACCGGTTAAAAGCATTTTGTATGACGAAGATTCATTTGCTTGAAACACTGGATATGGCTTGATGTTTCGATAACGGTTCGTTTAACGAATGCAAAGCGCATTTCGTGTCAGCTATTCTTGCGCGTTTTCTTACTTATCTATTAAAGTTATATTCAATTCTCTTCTTTATTCAGTGAATGAAAATCTCCAATATATCACAATTTTAGAATCGCATTAGAGTGTCAGCGTCGTGTGCAGCGCTTTTGCTGTTGTGCACATCAAATCATCCAATTGCATAATTTGCAAATAAATGTTAAAATATTTGCGGTAATGGATTGCCGTTATAACCGGATTAACCGCTAATCCATTTCATCTGCAAACGATTTTTACATCGGATTTGCAATCTGATCAAACTAAAATACGACCTAATCGGTCGCACAATACTTAGAAGTCTTGAGGAATATTTGAATGTCCGTTACTTTTATTGAAAATTGAAACATCTACTTCAAAGCACCCAAACGAGATCAGCCTATATTGGCTATTATGCACACAGTTTTCTGAAATGAAAGCCTCTCGACTTTAAACACTCTGCAAACATATACATATATACGTGTGTGTATAGTGTGTCTTCTATATACAAATAATTTGCTTAAAGTGCATAAAAAGCAATTCATTATGTTGTTGCTAAGTAACAAACGTTCTCCTCATTTACATAAAGTTCTATATGGATTAAGCCTAATATTTGCTTTTTAAGTGCTATAAAACATTGCTGTTATATTTTGTTTAAGCGTTGATCCTCAACAATGGAGTATTCACTCGTCTGTCTTCTTAGAAGTATCGCATCTCATTTTGCTAGGCTCGATTTTTGCGGGAAGGTCTGCATTACACTTCCAATCGGGTCTACTATTCATCAAGAATATTTACCCGGCTATGTCGGATATTCGTCCGCTTTGTGGGCATTTTACTTTTTTTTTCTTTGTTTTTGTTTTCGTTGCTTTCTTGACATATTTCTTTGTATTCTTATTCACATAACTTTTCAAAGAAAATGAAAAGCACATAAACCCACATGCAGGAAATAACAAAATCGTTAGCAATGACAATGGGGCATTATGATGAATGCGATTCCTTCAGCTTCATTGCTCTAAAACGCCGCCTACAATAATATGGCGTTCCAAGTACCAATCCTTTATTGTGTTTCAGCTATGAGACGATCACTAAACTCACTTTCGTTATACTTTTGCATTGTCATCTTCTCTATCGAAATTACTCATTCTTATAGCGTTTTTGGATATCGCACAATGCATAAGAATTTGCTATCGGTATTGGAGCGTCTCTTCGGCTATAAAAGGTTGTGTTATTCGAAGGTTTTATAGCCAATAAGACATCATATACTCATCCACCGTTTGACGAAGAGGTGAATCGCAGCAAGCACTCCTTCCCTCTGGGAATTATTCTGCTGGAAAACGAGTATTCATTCCACTCTTTGAAAAAAAAGCTCAACTAGTGATTTTGTTATTTTTTGACAGTTGTTAAAGGCGATGAATTTGCTTAACTGCTGACACTTTTTTAATTTCGTGAATACACAGTAGGTATATCGAAATGATAGAGTAATGTATCTAGATGGAACATCAACAATTCCATTAGAAATTATTAAATCAAGATGAAATCGAAATCACCCCAACTTCTTTGTTATTTTGAGGCCAAGTAAAAGCGTCATGTTGTCGGATACGACAATGGATGACATCGATTCAAAGCTAATGAATAAATGGACACGGCTGGCCAATTTGGAGAACGACTGCACCATATCCCGCTTCGCATGTATCCTTCGTAACCAATTACAATAAAAAGCTATATAAATCAATATCAATAATTCCTTCAATATGCGTTGCATTCATTTCGAATTTGTGTTCAAATGTGAATTTATGCATTCTGTAAGTGTGTTACGAATCGCAGAAAGATACTCTCACTGTCGTTGTGGTCATCTTTGCTGACTTCTGCAACAAACATTGGCTGGTATAATATTGCACATGGTATAATATAATAGGCGATAATGCCAGATAAACGAATAAAAACACACTCGACATACTCACCCATTGATTCGATTGCATTCGCTCGGCTTAAGCAGTTGAGAAACTCCAACAGAAATAAATTTCATTCGTAGGTTGAAAATCATCGTGCTGACTCCTTCAGGACAAGAGGTTCATGTTCTCACATCAAGTGGTTTTGTGTATAAGTGGAGTCTTATGAAAGAACATTGTTTTGGGCTTTATCTTTATTAGTTTTTATTGGCGGTCGTTTTAGACTATTAAGCACTGCTCAGAAAATACGTTGCAAATGATGATTTCATCGAAATTAGGCATTTATGTTCCAACAGGCGTAGATGTAACTTCCTGCCAATTTGTAGTCATCTCATGTTACTTTAATCGTAATCAATTGTACCTTTCAGTGATTTAATTTCCCTCAGTCGATTGCAACGTTCGAGTAAAATATCTGCCAACGATTATTTGATAGAATTCGTGGGAAAGCTTGAATCTCTTGCTCTTTTTTTAGGCTCAGATAGCCTAGTGTTTGAGACCAAAAGTCAATGCAACTATCGATGAACAACGACTGAATTCGGTACTCACGATAATTAGCAAAAAGAATTCCGTTATTCTTTATTAATTCATTTCAACCTGACTAAGTGGGAAAAATGCAAAAGTATGTGAGCATGAACAGTTACAGTTGACGAAACGTTCTCAAAGCCTCAGCTCAGACGAATAAACAGTTGATGAATTTATGAATGCCATTTTGCAGGAAACAAAATCTTGGGCAGGATTATGAAGTAGATAATAAATTTTGAAGATATCAACAAAATGCTTGGTACAATCCACAGTTTTATAAGAAATATCGCTAAGGTATATGAGGAACTAAATAAGACCTTCTTTGTGGGACACCACTACGAATAGAGTGTTGAGCGGTATAACTCCCTCCATATGTTATTCGAAAATTTTGTCCACATAAGAAGGTTCTAACTCACTTCAGAAAAGGACCGACGATGCCGTACTTCTTCATATTCAGAAGCAGTTTTTCATGACAGACAACACAAAGGCCTTAGCATAATGCAAATGTACAATTTCGGTTTGAAATGCCATTTAAAACGTCGCCTAAGCACGAAATAAGTTGCGGCAATGTGGACAGGGCAAGGACGAAAACGAACTCGGCGGAACACAGAACGCCATCTAGCAGAAGACGGTCGATAACTCTATTTCCGATGATCATTAAAAAATGTTGTAAAACGAGGCGATCAGACAAATGTGGCGATGACTCTTTGCTGGGGTGGCAGACGATCACTTTAAAAAAGGTAAAACAAGAGTACAATTCGAAGAATGGGAATATATGAATAAGAAAGGGAGCGTCTAAAAATTATACTAAACGGCAATAACATTGCTTTTGCGGCACTTTTTTTGGAAACAGTGATCGGATACCGTCTGGTTTCAATAAAACCTTGTTGATGAGTTCACGAATTGCCTTTAGAATTGAGCCGTCTCTTGTATCAACAAAGTCCAAATGCTCATTGCATTATATAGAAAAGAAAAGCGGCAGCACACAGTTATTTTCCATTAAAATACGAGAAATAATCTACAAGCGTCAAGCGGGCTGTTAACTTATTGTAAAATAGTTAAGTGTTTTTGCCGTGCATCACACATCTCTCGCAGTTTCTAGCAAGTTTCACTCACTGGATTCGGTAATCTCTGAACATTGACAAAAATTATTAAATCTAGCCCGCTTGTGACGCTCAAACCGTGAGAAATGTTTTTTTTTTTTGCCGCTAAGCGCTGGAGGTATTGTGGAAGTCATATGATCTGAGCGATCTTTTTCTGTGCGGAAACCTCAGTAACTTAATGCAAAAAAACATAGAAAAAGCCCATACATATCGCCGATCCCGGGTGGGTATTCTAGTTGCCCAGCTCAATTATACAAAGGTAGTATAGCGTTAGCCTTTTCCTACCTGTAGTTTAAAATATCTCTCTCGTTTCCCCATATAGGTTTTCCAACATAAATCTCAATTTCAAAAGGAAGCTTAGTCACTAGTTGAGAAAACTTCTAATATGAAAACATTGTGGATAAAGGATAAGTCGTTTGCCAAAGTAGGATCAAGAGCCATATTCGCATGTTTTTGATATTCGACGAGGTTACTGGGAGTGGCGCTGATAGTGTTCATTCACTGGGATGAGTGAGTCAGATGTTCAAGGAGACATTCATGTTCCCGAAATAACCATAACACACAATTATGTTGGAGTTTGCAGAGCCTTTAGTTTCGGAAATTGACGACCATACTGCGTCTATTGAAATAAATGCAAGAAAAGGGACAGTGTTTGGTTGAAGTTGTTTGTTTGCACCTATCGGGAAAGTCCACCGTAATCAAGCGAGAACGAAAGGCTATTTAATGTGAATGTTTTATTTTGAAGGAGAGCACATTTAATTTGCCATGCGTCTACTCCAAAGCTTCAAGAGCTGCTGGTTGGGTGATGCAAAAAATTTGCAAAGCTTTCCTTGGTGAACATCACCGGGTTTTGCTTCAGTCCATCTTCGCTTGGGAAGCATGAACCGGTCAATAACACACTACTTATGAATAACATTCTCAGCTCTTATATTGCACTTCCTTTCTCTTATAGAATTCGTCACAGGGATGCCTCAGGTTATAATGGCGGAAGAAAGCATTCGTATAGTGTGGAGAATCTATCAATCGTCTAGCACGCTTCAAAACATGCGTTGCACCATAAACGTTACGGACAATCATCTTTATAAGGCAACGTTTGTTCTTAAATGTGATACTGTCGGCAACAACGTGGTCTCGACCAATATGAGCAGTTGCCACTTCGACTCCGAAAAGCATTACGACCGCTGTCACATTTTCTCCCCATTAGCGGCTAAAGAGGTGTTAAATGGGAAGGTTGGCGATTGGCTAGCAGCGATTTCTGTCACCGCTATAAGTAGTTCTGACATCCTGTCGAATAGTAATTGTTGCATCATAAGAGTTTGTTCTTGCATTGCAACCATCTACTTCAAGTACGGTTTCGTGGTCGACTGAACCAATGGCCAAGAGCCAATTATTCGAAGATAAATTGTTGTTATATGTTTAAACAGGCAATAATTCCGTGAGCAGATGTTCCAAGAAGCACCATGCTTAAGGATGACTTGCCGACTTATGTAAGGGCTTCAAACAAATTTGAATAATCAAATATTCCATCAGTTTATTTGCTCTTTCTTGCTCTCGAAACAATGATACATTTTTTCTAACACGTAGTCAGAATTAAGAAGACTCTAAAATTTTCAAGATTTCGAACATCTAGATACCCTGGAATACTTAAAAAAGCACTCTCAATTCGGTTCAATCAACTCGATTCAATGCTGCATGTCCAGCATTTGTCTTTTATTTCTTTTCGATCATTTGCGAAAATGGTTGGTCATTCAAGGGGGAGCAAAGGCTCATATCATCTGACACGATTCTCCACTTCTCATTAGGAGGATATCAAAGATTCCATTTACCGTCCTGCATTACAACCATGTTTAGTGCTTCTCCCTTCATTTGAACGATAGCACTGAAAACGTTTTTCAAGAATTTTGAAATCTTACAGTAAAGCTTATAGCGCGTGATCTAATAGTCAGCCGTGTTTTCGATGTTTGATTCTCTTTGACAGCCGTTCTCTCGCGGATGCATGCCGAATGTTCACCTCTATTTTGTTGGTGCATTCTGAAAAATTAAATTTAATTCGAAGTTGACAACCTTCAATTTATTTTGATGGTCGTCTATGAATAAAATCTTTAAAAAAGGTTCATTATCGATTCTTGAGTTCCACGGTGCCCATTCATTCGGCTTACCTCATTTGAGCAGTGCTATGTCCCAAATCGCTCAATTCACTAACATTAGATGGTTATCTGTGAAAATCACTCACCAGCAGCTGTTATCAGTTCAAACTTCTTCATTGAAATGCTTATTTACTCATATTTTAATGAACTACATATTTGTAGTGTTGTTTTACTGATTGTCCACTATGACGAATAAGTGCCGATTATTATAGGATTCGAAGAAGCAATTAAATGACTCTTGCAATTTTATCGCAACGAAACCCTCTTAATGCGTTATTAGTCACATGAATAAGGATATGCGGAAATGTTGATGTTAATGTGAATAATAACAATAATAATGGAGAATCTCAAATATATCCGCTTTGTGGATAATCATCAGTGATGAGAATGTCACGTCAACTCTCGTCTTCAAAGATCTTTTGCATATATTTAATATTGATGTTTGATCACACCGATGAATAGCATCAATTAAAGCATTAAGAAAGTGTATCCTATTGCACATGTCGAACGATAATTACAAAAGCCTATTCGAATGCTTTATTGCACACTGTGCAAACGCCACCATAAAACAATACAATTTGTTGGTATTCATTTCCGTATGCAAAATTCATCTTTCCGATTTTCATTACATTATTCGCTATCTTTGACATTAGTACAATCGAAAGCTTTCAGCCTATGGGAATTAACGCTCTCTAATAAATTTTTTTTGTGCAAATTGGTGATGAAATGATAAATTCATGAACTTCATAACTTTTAATTAATATTCCTGTTTCCCCTCCGCAAAAATGCATCATTGTATCATTGGTCCCATAATGAAAGCTCAATTATTTGGCAATAAAATTTGCCTAACTTTTTTTTGCCATTGATTATATTCATTCTTTCACCACATTGAAAATACCACAACTTTCGATTCGTTGTGTTTGTTCACTGTAAGGTTTCAATTGAAATCATTCAAAATTTTTATCAAGTGTGTTGTTTGAGGATCAATAATTAGTTGGAATTTTATATGGAATGAGTTTTGATGAGAAGAGAATGAAAAATTTGAGGAAAACGATCGCCTAAAGTTGTAACCTTTAAGTTTCACAGCATTCGTTAATGTGAAGATATTTTTAATCTCTGAATTTCAATGCCAACATCAACAATTCTCATTCGAAATCCACACACCCACAAACACACAAAGTTGTTGCCATCAATAGCAACAACTTCAAATGGCTTCGTTTAATGCGTCATATACGGCACAAGACTCTATGGTTTCGCCTACATCATAAAAGTACACTTTGTAATGACCATATGGCTTTATTTATAGTATGACATGAGGGTATATAATATGACTGTTTTCCCCCTATCACATCATATTTAGAAACTTATTCCCCTTTTTAAATCACTAATCACACTATAAAAATTTTTAGAGTCAATTTTTCATTGTACTTGATCGAATATGAATCAAAAAGGGCTTTCATAATGAATATTTTTTTCAAACCTCATAGGAAAACACATCGTTAAAATTTTTATCATTGCTAATGACTTTCCCAATTATTTAATTTTTCATTTCTACGGTTATAGTAGTATTTATTCAGAGAATGAATGCAAATTGGGTGACATAAAAGAATTTTTCCCATGAGTGACTAAAAAATTTCAGCTTCTATTCACTATTTGCGTCATCTCGAAATGCGATCACGAATTGCATCAAAACTCCTCTCGTCTGAATTTTCCTTCACCAAATCGTCGTGTGGAAATTGGAATTTCTTAAATACAAATTGTCTTTCTTAAAAACCTCAACAGTTCTTTAGACTTATTCAAACACGATATGTTACAAAAAAATATTCACTAATATGAGATTAATCAATTTTTTTTCTTCCAATTCTTATCAGTCGTTCATTTCAATATGTGATGTGATAAATGCAATAGGTTTTATTACATTACATATAAAGTGTTGATTGCGTTTCCTAAGTAATTCACATCCCTCGAGAATTAGTTACTTTTCTCAACGATTATTAAATAGTACATTTTAATTTTTTATGAAATCCGCTTAAATTTTAATAAAAATAGCATTTATTAAGAGTAGTATCAGCTATATTTTATAGTCAAAATCACTCATTAATATTTGAGCACTACATAGATCCATCCTCTATGATGTCATCATTGAGTGGAATAATAGTGGATAATTTCTTGAATAAATTCCACAGTGAATGATGGTATTAACATCACCTAGCTACTAAAGAGCGCAATTCATAGCGAAAATTGCTCATTTATTTACTCAGTTTTTCTTTCTTTTTTTTTTCAAGCATTTCGTTGGATATTCTTCATTCAATTTATTCATTATTAGTCTTATTTGCTTCGTCTCGTTACAAATGGAAATTTTCATATTTGCTAAGAGATGTTGAAGCGGAAATATTTGCAGCATAACGGCTAAACCCTATGAAGCAATTAATATTATCGACGATTATCACATTCACTTTATGGGCCATCATCACTACGAATGCGTTCACGTTGAATTTTGCACAAATTATGCGAAAAAATTTCGATCCGTATGTGTTAATTAGAAGATTTGAATTATATGCAAATTTATTTTCCATTTAGCAAATTTTCCGAAAAAAAAATTGATTTATATGTTTCAAATTCACGTATTTGATACTCTTGAAATTCTTTTCCTATAATCAGCGATTTTATCGTTAGGTTTTTTTTTGTTAAATGATTAAATGTGTCCAACCTCAAGCAATATTCATCAATCTTCAAAACTGTTTCTTTGTTCCCCTACTGCCTAATGCTATATGTTGTTCATTTCCATCCTTCAACTAAAGTTCGCCCACAGCTACATATCATGGCGCAAATGTCATATGCGCATAATTACTCCCTAGAAATAACATGTTCTTTCAAATTGTTTGGTTGCTGTAAAAAAAAAAGAATTGATTTGAGACTGTTTTAGGTGCATGGAATGTTGTAAATTTCGTTATGAAGCATCGAGGAATCACCCAAAAGCATTTTATGGTCGGAACTGTTGCACCGTAAGGGAAATACAGCAAAAATGAATTCAAAATTATTGCTGAGGATATGACGGCAAAAGTCAGTTGGCTGGTTGATTCAGTCATTCATTCATATAGCGCTCACTTTTCGTTTTTATAGATTTTCATCGACACTTGAGAATGAAGCGAGTGAAAACACGAAACAAAACAGTTGGGAAGGAAAAACGATGGACAACGCAGGACAATATATAACATTTAAGCGCAGCTGTCTGTCATCACGGCTCGCATGTCTTGTCTTCGTGCGACGTACTTGATTCTATGCCGACCTCACCGCTTCGATTGTTGTGTTATTCCTATATAGCCTAGTGTCACATTGCCACTCAGCATGAGCCTCACCTGCATTAAAAAACGAATGTGTATCGGATGCGTTTCATTAATTTCATGGTAATGAACTTTTTGAGGGTGCCGTGATTTGCGACTTTGTAATGGTCGGTTATTACCAGTTGTCTATGTTCAATTTGAGTGATTATGATTTGAATATGATATTTGCAAGTATCAGCGATTACTTCCAACAAAATCTGATCACAAAGCATTGGCAACCTTTTTGATACAATGCAATTAGACAGGTAAATAAACAGCTGATAAACGTTGGTCTTGAGAGACTTGAACGCCTTGACCACAAACGGCATCGACCCCTATCCTTCTGTTTACCAGACGAATACTCTACCGCTGGGCCATTGCACACACCAGCTGCATCCTTTTCAATTGCTTAGGTCTGTGAGTTCTGCTGCACATATGATGCAATATGCGAACTCAGTGATTGATGCTAACAGTCACATCACCACTTAGGATAAGCTGATATACATGGCTTGAACAAATTGTGCTATAATGGAATTTGTTTCGTGATGATATCTGCATGTTTTAATGAAGGACAAGTAGTCCTTAACCTAAATTATAGGTACTAACTAGTTGGAAGTGTATCGCTTCATTAAATCCGTTACAAAGAAGTAAAAAAAAAAAAGAACACGGGTCCACACAATGTAGCAAAAAATGATATCAACTAGCATATCGAAAATCAAAAATAAGCAATAAAAATTTGAATAAGAGCAACTTAAAGGAAACGAAGGAAAATGCTCTCTATTGGCGCAAATCACCACAATAAACTTTAAAGCGTCCGTTTGAAATTTTACGCTTCGTTCATAAATGCCGTTGCTTTATTGAATGAACAACTGGAAAATAAACATTTCCTTTTCCATTCCTCAATTATTATTAGTAATTAATCGAGCCGATTCGTCAAAACACTCCCGTTTTTCTTTGCTGTTTTGAGTGTTTTACACATTAAAACATTCTATTCAATGATTGCATTTTTTGAATTCATTTTAATAAATTTACTTTTATAACGATGAACGATTGCGTTACGATGAGCTGATATCAAATCAAACCATGTGATAACCGATCAACAATGACCGATCTACACACATTTCTTTATGGTGATTTAATGCGAGGAAAATTTTTTGATGCAAAACGAATTTAATAATTGTATAATGGCTTCGACATTAAAAAAGCTATCGATCGATGCAATTTTCAACTTTATTACTCATTGTGCATTATGCTATTCATATCGTAAATCTATGATCAAGAGTACATTTACGCATACTAAAATGAAGGAGAATATTTCTCGTAAGTATATAGACGAATATTTTGGTGGACTACATATTTTTCATAAACCCGTTTGAGCAGATATTACTCTAAATGTGAAGATATTAAGCCGAAAAAATATTTCATCCATAAACATAAAACAACTGTGAACATCGTACAACAAACAACAACGAAATTCGAACACTCAAAACAGCAAAGATAATTTCATCAAAAAAGAAAAACAACCTCAATCAGATGCCCAATTAACCTCATTAAACTTCTACAGTTCAGTTAACCACAAAACGTGAGCGCAGCTTTTAAAAATTTTGATAACAGTACAATCTATTCGATTACAATTACGATGTCTAACAAATGCCTTCAAGATGTTGCTCTGGCAATTGTGCTGCGGTTGCAAATGTAATTGCCAACCTTTGATAATTCCTTACAGACTCCTAAAGTGCTTCAATAATCTTTATGGGCCATTCAACGAAATCCTCCATCGCTAACAGAGTTCGCATATTCAGCCGTTAGAATACCTAATTTATGGCCTGATAAACCACTGCAAAAAGCAATCACTTGTGAACTACATGTTTATGAAAATCTATGCAATATTTATTAACAAACCACAAATTTCCACTCTAAATAACGCTAATGTACTCGTCGCGTAGTGACATATCACCGTCGGCGGACCACTCGGCGTTCACCAGCCAACGCTCCTTTCTTTTTTAGGTTTTGTTCTCTACGATGAGCCTGGTATGCCCGTATACTATCCTTTTTGCGTCTCATCTTCAAAATCTGTTCGGGATTCCTCAACTCTGAGCGGCCACCTTGTACTCCGTTCACTCGTATGATGCCACCACGTTTCCTTCGGCGACGAGAAGAACCACTCTGCAATCAGAAAGCAACTTCTTTTCAAGTATTTTCCAAAAACGGTTTTCATGAAGAAAAACTATGCCAACGGTTACTGCTATCGATCATTCATTCGAATTCTTAGCCTTGCAAACAGCTATTGGAAGCAACCGATGGTTATTTCTTTCCTCGGAAACCACGATGAAATAACATCCAGCAGATATTTCACAGTTAGCTTTATCGATTAGACATGCAACGAGTGGAAAGAAGTGAAGTTCTATATAGAGCACACAAAGACAACCACAATTAAAATGCATTTTTGCATTTAATCACTTGAGAAAAAATCTACAAAAGTTAAATTATCTTCTGGTGCCCATAGAAGATTGTAACACAATTTATCGTTAAATCTGAAAGCTAAACAAATGCAGCCCATTACCGAGGCAAACCAAAATTCTCGTCTAACTTTATAAAATTAAAAGTTCACGATCATCACAATTCTATTTTACATATATGCGTTAATATGCGAAATTATATCCCATCCTCATATGTTCAAAATTGTAGTTCGACAATAAAAAATAACGCTAAAGTATGTGTGCCATAGGTTAGTGACGGAAAGATCAGAACAACGGACCTGTTGTACGGAATGCTCTTCGCCATCTTCTTCTCCCCCGATTTCGTTGTCTCGATATTGGATTTTCTGTTTGCTATACCATTTCTCATAGCGACCACTTTTATAGCTTGCCGGTATGAAACTACCATCTTCGGTTCGAATTTTCTTCTTTGCAGCATCCTCACCCGACTCGCCAACAAAACGTTTTCGCTTACGATCCCTGTCAACATAGAACCAATATTTATAATATAAAAGATTATTTATAACTGCAGCTACGCTCATATCTCTTTCTCTTCTCCCTTTGCCCCCTCTCTCAACTCCTTCCATGTTTAGATTGCAAAATTTTGATTCATTTGGAACAAACTGCACACTATGAGCTTATATTTTGTCGCGTTGTCCGGATATAGATGGGAGAACATGCCAATTTCTAAAATCCACCATCAGCAACCAACAACCATCAAGATGTAACACGATGCATACCAAACCACTCGTGCAATTTCAAAGCTCTTATAACTACGTTGCTCCTTGACCCGCCTCACCGTCACCAATGCTTGTCGATGCAACACTAACGAATGAAACGAAACCATTTACTGACCACTTCTTACGCTTTTGTTGCTTATACATTTCGGTGATATTGTCAGCACAAATGTCGACTGCGTTCGCTCTTGCTTCCGCATCGAAACCTCGATCTACAGCTAACGCTCGCTCAGATGCCGCATCCGCTGGCGTGTACGCTAAACTTACAGATAGAATGGATGATTCATTTCACAAAATTACTTTCTATAGCTACTTTTAATAAATATTTTCAACCGAATGTTGTGGTGAACGCATATGGAACAAAAACAAAATTTCAAACATGAACTAAGCTTCATTTAAGTCAATGATTTCACGACGTCATCTAATTTTATATAATAGCTGAAAGGTGGAAATGATATGCCCCACAATAGCCACATAAGCGTACAAGGTACATGCACCGAATATATTTCTGGACTGCCCCAAGATGAATGTTGTTCATAGGGAAAGCGGGATTTCGATTTCAAAAAAATCAACTTTTTAAGACTACATAACCTAGAAATTAAGAGAAATGCAGTCGAGAGGAATCAGAAAATATATCCTTCCAAGGGCTTTCTTCTATGCTATGCAATGCCACTGCATGAAGCTCTAGAAGAATAGCCTAAAATCACAGGAATCAATAATAAAAGAGACAAGATTAAAAATAGTGGTTCACTCCTAACCAATAAAGTGGTTTCGCCTTTCCCTTTCGAGCTCATCTGCTTTTCGGCTCTGACTTCTTTTCCTCTTCTTCAACGAGTCATCCTTTTGTGATACAAATTTCGAGCTACGTATCACCTCGTGGAACGTATCTTGCTGTAAAAAGACAGCAGCTAAACACCAAGTGATACGAACCACCGCTCCATAACATCCATCTCCGCATAAACGGCCAGCAGTCAGATGGCATTCTATCTGCGCCCATCTCACATAACAGAAGCTGACAAATAGCAAAAGCATATAATCTTTTTGCTCAGGAATGCTTTGCGCTACAAAATGTAGTGCAATTTTGCAGTTAAGATGGAAGTGAATGAGAAATTATATAGCTGATAAACCGTGTTTTGTCTGTTTTCATATTCGACAGCAGGCAGAACTGTCAACTTCTAAATTGCAGAACATATCCGTAAATTGAGTGGGCTCATACTTCATGGTCACTGCAAAGTTACAATGTTGACGTGTCGGTAGAGTCCCGTTAGAGTCCTTCAAATCAACCACCATATCTTTTAAGGCTATATTCGGAGGTCGTTGTTTCTAGCTTACATCACAGATGAAGGTGTTTCACCAGTTGGCTAGTTCAATATGAGGTTAATGTGTTTGTGAATAGCATTCACTTTTTGAGAAAGAGCTTGGGCAAATCTTATGGTTACCTAATGTTGACATTTTCAAAAGTGAAATTCCCTTCAGCTGTCACTGCCAAACAATGCATAATATGCTGAAGAATATCAAGCAAACATAAATCACTCAACTTTCTTTATAAAACAGTGGGATTTGCAAAGAGTGCAAGAGTGAAAACACCAACCACACCCAAAATTAAGATGAAAGCAAACGCTTACCACAGCTTCATTTAAGGCATTCTTGTTCGTAGAATAATCATCGGATGTTGGATGCGAATCAACGTTCACTCGGATGGAGACATGCTCTTTGACGAATTTCTGATGCGCTTTACGCTTCTGCTTCATTATGGCTGCTGGCTGTGATTTGTTTCCACTTTGTACTTCGAAGATCGTCTGAAAGTTGCTTTACGTTCATTATGCAATTCAATTCCAAGATAGAAAGCAGTCAGAGTTAGAGTTAGCAAACATTACAAGCAGAAAAGAGATAGGAAAACGAAGTTTCCTGCGAAATTCTTATCTCTTCTTCGCCTCCTCATTTCCCCTATTACAACACAAATAAGAGATCAAAGGGCATGGAACATCCGAAAAACGAAAATTTGGCATTCAGAAGTGTAGAGGAAACCGACAGTGAAGCATGCATTCACACTTAAATATGTGAAAAACAATAGCTGCGAAAAAATTCAAAAAACAGTTAGAAATCCCTCGAGTACCTTCAGTTTTCCTCAATACTTTGATGGTGCGCTTTAATACTGTGCTGATGGCTCACCTAACACCTAACCGGGGCCTTATGCAGTGACACTACAACAACAGTGAAAAGCCAACCGTGTGTGGCTTGAAATTGTGCAATTCGTGAAGTAAGTTCAGTCTGGCGTCCTCAACGGGAGCCGCATCTCTCCTCAAAATTGGATGAGGGCTTGCCGCTGCAAACGCTTCCCGCAATTCCCTCTTCGTTCGCCTCACCGATTCGGCTGATGGTTGTGGTCGCGTACGGCTATATTTGCTCATCGCATTCTCCGATTTCTTGCGCAAATCAGCCTAAATTTGAATAACCAATTTATCGAGAATTCGTTCACTTTCGTAAATTTCACTTGAACTTTTACGTTATGCGTAATTCAAATATATGACCAAAGAGAAAGGGTCAGCCCTCCGGACGGAAAATTTCAATTTATTTTCGTGACTTTTTTTGCTGGCTCTGTTCTGATCCCATTTTGTTAGGTCACGCAAATAATTCAAGCTGTGCAAATTAATGAGTTCCATTGTGACTGGCGATGTAAGAATCATGTTGTATTCAGCATCCTCATACTTTTCTATGGACACCCACTTTTTTTTTAAATCAAGAAACTGAAACAAGTTGGAGCACCATTTCTTCGCAATTGTCATGAATGGCTCTCAGAAAATCGGTCTCCAACTCCACAAGATCATCCGTAAAAACGCCCACCAACGGTTCATCCTCTGAAAATCGATACTTTAATATCGAAAAAACCATGCACCAAACTTATTGCATAAAAAATTGAGGAATTTTATCTGAGCTGGGGAAGAGGCTCACTTCAGATCAAAATACCTCTCACTTATTCATAAAGAATTACCACCATTGCTATAAATTAGGGTATCTTTATGAACCACGATAGCAAGGAAAAATATCATTGGAAAAAAATTGTTGAAACCAAACGAAATAAATAAAATAGTAGGGAAGAACAATTCTACTGGTACATTGAAGGGAAGCAAAGAGGCATCGATGGTTCAACATCCTCTGAGTACAGAAATAAATTTTGAGATTTTCATCTATTTTTCAACGAAAAATATTGGCAAGCTTTTATTTCATTCTTGCAATTCAGTCATTTTCATATTTTTGGAAAATTCCAGAACTTCTCTATAAACTTTATATAGCCACGACCGCAACACACAACTTGCAGCTAGCTTCATTTATTTCATTCGCAAGTTTTACCTACGTAAGTAAGGACGTGCGAAAATCATAGATCATATAATTCAACAAGAGTGACCACGATAGCTTCTCCTTGTAATGAAAGGAGATGAAGCAGCTACTTCTAATCTACGTATGGTTATATGCAAGTATTAGATATTAAAAAAGCAACCTCGATAGATGGAATCTGGTTTTGCGAAATTCAACGGTCGACCCAAAAAGAGGAAAAGATCTGCTAAATAAGGCAACTCATCCGCACTTATCAGGCTGTACGATTTGCCCGACTTGCCAGCACGCGCTACCCGACCTGAAAAGGTTACATTCAATCTACTACACAAGATTAAGATGAACATATGTAACATGGTCCGTCCCAACAAAAAGAAAGGGTAAGGGAGATGGCTTGACAGTGTCAGCGAATGATATTCCCGCCCTTGCTGAATTGAATTAATGAAACTGGCTATGGTTAATGGAAACATTTTAAACGCTTACAGCACAAATGTTATAAGAAAAATATTCAAAACTGACCAACACGATGGACGAAAAGTTTTGCCTTTGGCGGGAAGTGAAAATTGATAGCGTTATCCAACAGCGGTATGTCGACTCCACGTGCGGCGACATCGGTCACAATAAGCAACAAGCATTGTTTACTGCGAAACCTGGAGTCATCCCAATCTTCATAAATACATAGAACGCCGAAGAGTACGACGGGACGAAATGTTAGAGTTTTTGAAATTGTACTGTTAACAGCAACAATGATCTCATGTGCTCATGCAAATACATCTTTTAAGCCAACGTAAGCAAGTTGATGTTTCTGGATGCTAAGCAATGCTTCATAGCGAATATAAGAAGAACGCGTACTGTCGTATTAGTCTGTTCACCAGAAAAAAAATTGTATCACTACTTTGGAGTGCGCCACGAATTGCTTGTTGCTACAGAAAACAGCCCCTCCCATTTAAAATCAGATTTATTCAGAAAGCATAGATTGCGAGAACTATCTATAAATTTGGTGTAATGATGACTATATTCATGCCTATTTATTAACTCTTCGTTATTCTCGATTATCACTTCATTCAAAGTACAGTTAAATACTTCAACATTATCCGCACTAAAAGTGCTAAACACAAGTATGGGACCAACTGCCTATACTGGTCAATATTTCAGTGGTGGTCATTAGTGGTTAACAAAAACAAAGAACTAAGAACGACCAACAATAACGATCAACGAGCTGAAAATAAAAATTTCTGTGCAAGTTGAAAACTAAAAGCAAGCCAAGTGTTAACCTTTCGATGTTGATTTTCCTTGCCATTGCATCGAGTTGACTATAAAGGACGACACAATCAATGGCAGCACTTTGCGCAATTGCTGCCAAATATTCGACGTGTTTCATTGTTGCACAGAATACGATGGTCATTTCGTTATTAGCGATTGCGATACGTACCAAATATAGAAAAGCAGATATTTTATCAGCAGTTCGGCATGTCAAAAAAATCATTGATAGCTTATCACTAATCTTTTCATCCACATCCAACCGAACTGAAAATAACACGATCATAGATGGTGTCATAAATGAGAGAGGCTGTTGTTTACTTTGTATCTAAGTACAGTGTAAAATATGTCACTCCAAAATCATAGAATAAACATACGACATTCATCTGAATATAAAAGAAAGTAATAAGAAGCTTATCTCTAGCTACAACAAAAACGAAGTAAATTCACATGAAACGCCCTATAAAAAAAAGGAGACTCCGTATTCCTAGTTAGTTAAGTATTGACTAGATATATGGAAAGACCTCTAATATAAACTAACAATTATTTTTTGCACTGTTAATATTGACAACATTTAAGTTTATTAAATTATACAGTTGCAAAGCGAAACTGTGATCGGCAACAAAAGGGGAAAGAAATGCCGATCTTAGTGAATGGAACTTGAAGGTTATTATTGCCCTTAACTCTCTTTATAAAAGGATTCACTATGGATACTCAAGTCTTCAAGCAAAAGCGTGACGCAGTTGCAGAATATGACAGCAAAAATGCTAACCCAGCACTGGATCTGTTAGACCGGCCTTAGCAAAATCCACCAACATTTTCGGCAATGTTGCCGAAAACAAAAGTGTCTGTCGGTTGTCAGGAAGCCTCTTCAATATCTCCTAAATCGATGCGCATTGAGAAATATGTTCATTTCAAGCACAAAAAAAAAAAAACAATAACAAGCAATGAAACTTAAAGGGCGATCGCGATAGCAGGAAGTTTACAAAGAAGGCTGAGAGGGGGAGCGGGATAATTTCTGACCTACCCATTGAGATACGAAGGACAGCAAACAAAGCTCGTTCCATGTATCCCTCCGAAAGCCGAAAAGAAATCCGAGCAAGATCGGGGTAAAGTGTGGTTGCGGCTACATCTATGCGGCAAGTATCAAGCGGCTGCAAGTGCCAATCAGGCCGTCGTCATGACATCCCTCTTCAAAATCGTTTTCTAATGGAATCGGCTTGGATGAATCTGGAAGGTGACAGAAGCCTCTTTCGACAACACAGCCGAACCCGAAAATGCTTCCGACTCTCCCTCAAAACAGAACATCTGGCCAAACATTACTGCGATCAGTCGAGGATGAGAAGTTGAACGTTTCATCTACCAGACTTCTTAGCATCGCTGTTTTGGTGTCGGTGACAGTTACGAAGCAGTCATTTTGCTACAATGACAATTGTAGAGAATTACATTTTTACGATTACACTTGTTCTTCAACATCGTATTTCACTGAAAATATATCACATTTGTACACGTTTCAGCCGGTGCTTTATCCAAAATTTTCTTTCTGCATATGCAAAAGTGTGTCTTGTTCAACAACATTTAATTTCTATTTACATGCCAAACCGCTTCAAAGAAAAATCGACAAAATAAAAACGCTGTCAAATTATAAATAAAGTTTGAAAGAGTAGATTTCATTGTTCAACTTATGCGTCTAAAATAGGCTAATGCCATGCATATTGTGAGGCCGATCAATGAACCTATTACCGAAGTAACAGCTTTCCAGCGTCTACGCTAAAATTGCGAAGTCAAAAAGTCTTAGCGCTGAAACGACGGCATCAAAACGTCACGAAACGGAGGTAGTGAATATCCTTCGTTAACGGCTTCCCCGCCGATCTCTGCCACTTACCCTTCCCTCTTTCCCGATTTATAGACTTTCAACAGAATGCAGAAACTTACATGAAGTTGTTCGGAAAATCCCATTTCGAAGAGACGATCGGCTTCATCAAAGACCAAATATTGCACAGTGGTTAGTTTGAGGTTCATTTCGATGATAAGATGCAATAAACGACCCGGAGTAGCAATTATGCTGCAAGCCATTTCACTGCTCACATTTTTAATAATTTTTTTCAGTGAACGCATAAGAAAGGCAGGGAAAAGATTAAATGGTACACTTGCAGTCGAAAATACCAGCAAACGAATTCACAAAGCAGCTTTGCCAACGACGACATCGAATCACGTCGAAAGAAACAAGGAAGATTTCTTCCCGTTGAATTCAAATAAGGTTAAAGCAAACAACCATAGGTGAACTTCGGTTTTGGCTTTCTCTCAATATCTATATACACTTCATGGCCTCGAGAGTCACTAACACAATTCTATAAACGAAGAGAATCACATTTCATTGGTGGCATTCTACGTAGATCAGCATACGAGAATTCACTGCAAATTTGAGGCTGTCTAGCAAGGTAATCTTTGAATCGATCCGCACATCGAGATAATCAGTCACCTAATGATTTCAAAATTCGAGTACAGTCAAAACAACTCATATTATTCTTAGGTTTCATTGAAGTCCAACTACCATAGAAATGTTACTTTAGAAATAAACTTTCCCAAAGATAATGTAGCAACCAGACAAATTGAACAATTGAAAACAATAAATTAGAATTACAAGCAAACACTTACATATCGGGTTTTTCGTGGATCGCTCCAAATTGCTCCTCAATACTATCACCACCCACCAATGCAGCGCATCGAAGACCCGTAAAGCGACCTAACTGAAATCAATTTATGCAAATATCTTTAGCACCTATTGATAGCCATCTTTTACTGATAACGTCAGTTCTAAGCCTTTCCCCCTGTTTCCTCTTCCTCAATAAGACGAAAACAAAAGCATCCACCGCACTCAAAAACAAATACAACATGACAGATGATCAATCCGTCCCTTTCAGCATATCTGACTAAAACCTATATGCCCTCTCAGGAACGGCGAAGCAGCGTGCTAGTAACTTTTTCAAGTCACTAAAATGAGACAATCTTTTAGCTTCAATTTCTTTGCTTCATAGAAAGTTTGCAATGCAAGTTCACGAGTTGGTGCTATAAGCAGTGCTCGAGTACCGTTCACCTCACGACGTTTCAGTTTTTGCAGCATTGGCACAACGAATGCGGCCGTTTTCCCACTACCCGTACGTGACATCGCCACCACATCTGCAAAATTTTGTGCATATCTTTACCCAGCCTGCAAACACACGCAGTGATTACAAAGAACAGTTCATCTCATTATACAGGATCAATAACTAACGGAAATAAGGTAAACAACAGCAACCTTTGCCATCGATAATCAGTGGTATTGCCTTCCTCTGGATTGGTGTCGGCTGTCGATAACCCTTCTTTTCGATCGCTTTAAAAACAGTATGATCCAAGCCTGAAAAGTAGTTGAGATCTGAACGGATAACGGCTTCAGTGAAATTTAACCTAACACAACTCCACGCAACAGCAGCTTTCAGCTGCAATTGGTGTCAAGGTTGTGCAAAGGGCAGAACAGTGATCTATGATGACGAGCAGCGTCCCCAGACGTCCAATTTTTGAACAAGTGAATGAAGGAAGATTTTTAAAAGCGTTAACAATCAAAAGAAGAATAAATTGAAGCCCTAAAACATACAAAAAAAAAAAAAAATCAAATTCGAATGACAGACATAGGTAAGATAACATACCAAGGGCTTGCCATCCACCAGCTTTGCGTTGTTTCCTGTTTTGAGCGAGTACCAATCCTCTGTAATCTCCTTCGCCATCTGATTCTGTCATTATTTCTGACCTACAAATGTTTAATAGAGCCCTTGGGGTGAACCGCAAGAAAAACATGCGAAACTCAGGACGAATTGAGCGAAATTTGAATCCAACACAATACTACTGCAACATAGAACAGACTCCAAATTCATGTCGTTGAACCCCTATCTCAAACCGAACTACATAGAATAATCACCTGAAGTTTATTGCTTCTTTCGGAAAGAACTGTTTCTTTACAGCCACAGCTCATTAGCATATCTCTAAACGGCGAATCCATGGGGAAATACAACGTCGCTAGATGATCATCTATCTGGCAGCATAATTCAAATCAACTTCTTTCGATATGGGGAGGATTTGGTTGTGATTTCTAACGGATCAGTTTAGAGTGACAGAGATAGAAAATAAAAATATAACGTTCCTAAAGCACATTAAAGAAACTTTCGAGGTTTTATTATTGCATTAACATCAGCATAAAACATCATTGCAACTGGCCTCTACCCTCAGAGAAAATAAGTAAAACGCGGCCACTTTCTACTCTCTACTCTCGGTTTGCCATAGCTGTTGAACACGCCTTTCTTTGTCAATTGGGATCACTCCATCTTGCCACAACGCGCAACCCCACCTCATGACCCATAGCGAACATAAAACAACAATAAAATGAAGTGATTCGAACTTCCATTCAAATACTGGAGAGATATGCCGGTGAGATGGAACACGGAGCAACCAAAAGGGGCTCTTCCCATCGTTCGCCCAAGAAAGGTGGGAATCGCCGCTTTTGTCGTCGCCAATGCTTTGATAGCAGCCGGTTGAATTGTCAAAATAGGGTCCACTTCACAACAAATCGCTCAGATTGCTATTGAAAGATAGCTATCTCGAAGCGTCGTATTTTTGCGAACTATTACTGTTATAGTTAACTTGTTTCGAGGTGTTGTAAAGTTCAGTCAACGGAGGCAAATGTTCTCCACGCACTACTTTAACTCGCTTTAGCATGGAACTAGACCTAAGCTTAGGCTTAGACTTAGCGTCACCTCCGGCTGACTAATTTTATTATAAGATGCAGAAATCGAAGTTAGTTTCGATTGTATAGAAATAGATCGAGTGAAAATTTAGGGAAAGTTCCACATTCTCATCACAAGCCGGGTGGTGGGAAGAAAGACCAAAGAAGTGTCTTAAGTAATAGTTCAAATGAGAAAATCAGGGTTCTATATTTGACCATACGCCTCATTAAAAATGCATCAAGTCGATAAAGCGTGAATCGAAAATTATCTGACTCTGGCTCGTTATCGAAAGTTAACCATCTGGCTCGCTATCTGTTATCTGGTTATCTGGCTCGAAAGTTATCGAAAGGTAACCACCAACCGAAAATTATCTGGCTCTTATCGAAAAACATTTCGAACATTTTTTTGAGACGGGAAGGTTAATCGCATTGATACGTTGAGTGAATAATTGATCAGCATTATTTCCTATTTAATAAATCAGATATATATCTGGCTTATTTATTGACTATTGAGGTCCACATCCCGCAATTCATTTGGGTCTACCCATTTGAACAGGCGGTCTGGAAGTTCTATAAAAAGCTAAATAGAAAACTAAATAAGTATGATTAAGAGTCAGTTGATTGTTATTAGAAGCCAATCAATTATGCATAACAATTGGTTTTTACCGAACCTGTGGAATCAATGCACCACTCTGAAGGTTATTTGCAAAACCATTTCGCACATCGCTCCATTGGTTTTCTAACCGCAAAAGTGTTATCACGAACAAAACGAATTCATAAAGGGAGCAATAACCGGACAGTGATCGTTTTGCTGAACCCAATTTTAACTATGAACCAAAATGCTATTCCTGATTGAAGTCATTGATCTAGATTGTCATTATTAAGTTTATATAAATGCAACTTGCACGTTCAACCAAGAGGTGCTTCTCTATAACAACATCATCGATTGTAATTCGAGAAAATTTATTTAGAATCACTGCTATCAGCTACAATTTTTAATATGAGGTTCGTCATATCTTAAGGTTTATTAAGCACACAAATGAAACACCTATTTCCCTCTTCGCATTACCTTTATCGCAGTGTGCATAAAGCGTTTTACGATGGAAGAAAAATCAATCCAAAATAGCGCAGATGCTAGTAGTGTCTCGAATGTGGAATGCATTTAGATGAAGACATCTCCGAAATATTCAACGGTCATCTGCCTTCTCACCTGGGTACTTCAGTGCACAGCCCATACATCTGATGCAACGAACTTCTATCGTAACTAGCGATGGCCTCGCAAAAACTCCGATGCCTTCCATTTTTGAAAAAGCCAAATTTCCCTATAGACCATCAAATTTCTAGATGCCGGATGTGAGAGCTTCTACACATCAAGTCAAGCAAATATCATCAGAGTCATGGTTTCCGGAAGTCTCAAAGTTTAAGCTTTTATGTTCATTGAGCTAATAAAGTTGTTTAGCTCACCAAGAAGCGTGGCAGGCATGAAACTTTGGGAAGGGTGTTTCTGATGACAAAATGGTCGATCTGCTTGAACATCGAGCTATTGAGTGATATTGCGGTTTTTTTTCAAAACACATAACATCAGATCTCAATAAAACATAACAATACTGCAACAAACTTCAAAATATACTGAAACAAACATAACCAAACACATAACAATATCGCGGAGAAAAGCAAGCGAATTAAGAAACAAAAAAATTCGTCTTCGTCATGGCGATCATAGTTTTAATTTTTTCCCAAGATGTCGCTATTCAACTAGCGTTATCACCGTCTGAAGCTTGTCAGGAACCCGCGAGACGACATTAAGATATACGGCAGCATCGTCAACCACGACTGCGAGAAGTTTTCCCTGGTCGAATTCAACGCAGAGCAGCTTAAATGCGTCGCCTTCGTACACAAACTCCAGTTGCTGCCAGATGCCAAGTACTCACTTCGCTTGCTTAACAGGATCGATGTGGACGTCAACGTGATGCTCAAGAACCTGGTGACGGTATAAAGACGGCTGGATAATCTCAAGCACGACAACAAGATGGTCTAAGACTGGAAGGCTATCAAGGCGGCAATGTTGCAACAGTCCAGGGTAAGCCGAAATGCTTCAAACGGAAGGCGCTAAATGAGCGATCCAAGCATCAGACGTGATACTACAAAGCAGCCACACCAAGGACACCGTGCTGGCAATGTGGTGGCATGCACTTCGTTAAGAAATGCCAATTCTCCAACCGTAGATGCGCACAGTGTAGAAACATAGGACACTACGAAGGCTAGTTCGCGTGCAGTAGGAAGCGGAAGGTTGACATAGCGCTCATTGATGGGCACCCAGTTTGATTCTAGGTAGACATCGGATCGGACATCACCGTCGTATTGAAGGCGTCATGGATGCATCGAACAATCCCATCCATTTCTCCAGACAACCAAATCGCTCAAGATTCTTCGTGGGCTATGGCAACAATACGCTCAACTTACTGGAAAAATGTTATGCTTTAGGTTGACGGTCAACATGAAGATTATGAGCATTAGTCACAAGATCGAAATCATCACCATACAACAATCGGCGCATTGAACACAACAAAACACTTCGCTTTAGCATCGCTTAACGGGATTTCCGATATGTTAGCTTGAGATTAATGTAACATCGACTCATTTAGTTAGAATTTAGGATATATTTTGACGTTGCTTACTGAATGCTTTCATTTATTAACCACATGAAACAACTGATTTGAAAATTGTTTAACGAATGTAAAGAGACTTAAAAAAGCATTGTTTTATAGCAAGAATTTTGTGAGTAATCCAATATACCTTCTATAGTTACATTTGGCGATGAAAATGATAATTTTTTTCGATTTCAATGCCGACAGTTTCAAGATTATAATCCGATCGCGATAATTCCATTTCGGCTCCTATAAGCGAATAGAGTGTTGCTCCTCATAGTTTGCAAAGAATGCCCATGAAAGTTCGGTGGATAAAATATTCTAGAATTAAAGAGATGATGATTAAGATGAGTGAGTCTATCAGGAATGAAGAAAAAATGCTCAAAATGTTGTGAAAGATTTAGAACAGTAACCACTTCAAAAACGAAAATTCATCCTGTAATAACGAGCCACTAATATCCGTCCAATAAGAGATTGCTGTATAAGTTGAGCATTGGAAACGGTGAATCATATGAAAAATCCGTTCGATTTTTTAAAAACTTTTTTCTCACCAACAACAGCTAATTTCCACCTTTGTTTTTATTGGAAATCAAAGAAATAAGCGGTTGTCATTTACGGTTTGATGATGATGGCTATCGATTCGATGTTCGGCGATGAATCCTTTGATTGTCATATTGGACGGTGTTGGCTGATTGCGGATGTGATTAATTTCTTTCAATGAAAATAAAATTGACATTTGAAAAATGTTGATGGGGCAATTGTCACAATGCAAATCCCATATCAGTGCATATCTTGTTAGGGTGGTTCACAAAAAAAAAAGAAAATTTTCCGGACATGTGTTTTTTAAAATGCTCTTATCGTGTCACCCACTACAAACCCACGTTCACCTATACAACAACACAGCCGGACTTATGACGATTAATGTTGAGTGATAGTGCGCGAAATGTTGTACACAGATCGCTGGCATGAGATTTATATCCGAATATTTTATCACTTTTAGAGCAATGCGAGTTTTTTGCTCGTCGTTGATGAAAATTATCTTTTTTTCAAAGCCTCAGTATCAATGAAATGAATTTTTCCGAGCGGCGTTCCTTCTGTTTCGCTATGTTAAAAGCTTTCCAACATTTATTGGCAAATGTATGAAGGGCATTATAAGCTTTTCATATGATTTTATGTAATCAAATTTCTTTCCATGTGACTTGCATGCGCGTTCCTAGTTGTTTTTCTCTGATGGATGTTTCAACGGATGTTATTCTATAATCGGGTCCCATTATATGGTTGATATGATGATGCTAATGTCACAATCAAATCATCTTGCTGCACATGAAAAGAGTTCTATTTACTAGCAGTTTCTAAATAATTTAGTAGGATTTTGGAAAAAGATTGAGAACGAAGGAATAAGAATGAAGGGATTAGGGGGGATCGAGAAAAAGGATTTGAAGCCAAATAAATTCTGGTGCAGCGATGTTGTGATGTAAATGGGTTTAATGGATCATGTCCGGCACGGTTGTCGTTCTGCTCGGTATCGGTCATCTTGCGATTCATTTTTATCCATAGAAAAGAAATGTCACATAGAAAGTTGATGTGTGAATGCTGATGTTATTCGGCGCCTAATGATCGTTCGAGCATTGTTCATCCTGTTGCTTTATTTAAATCTTACTTTTGCTTCGTTGAACTTAATCCATCATTTTGGACAACTTGAAATTGTTGGCAATTTTGAGTGAATAATGTAACATTATAAGTAAATGAATAAGTGGATCACTTCGAAAATAATTATTTTATTACATTAATGAAAAGAAATGAATAAATGCGCTAGCAAAAATTACACTGTTATGCACTACTAATTAAAGGTGTAAGCTAGGCACCTTAAGTACAATTCAATTCACAAAGATCCTTTCAAGTGAAGCTTACAGAGGAAGATATTCTATAGGAAATATAGCCGAGAATGACCATATTAGCACTTGAAGCTATAAGATGATATCACCGTTAACTTTTAAAGACAAAAAAATGTGATAAGCATCTCCTCAAGTAATTGACGAATAAGCTTAGTTCATTCTCATAGTAAAGGCATTCTAATGCAAATTTTGGCGCGTTCAGAAAAAAGTCCTTCAGTATCGGTATGTCCTTTTACTTAGGTATGAAATTAAAACTTCATTTCCGGTAATGGTACCTATTGGTAGGTTTTTAAGTTCTTAGTACTAAATTCTTTTGGGCTGTTTTTTATTAGTGCTAAGAAGTTCGTCTAAAAGAACATATATGTCATAGATTGTATCTGGCAAGCAGGTGAAGGAATTTTACTCAAAACAATGCAGCCATCATAACAGCAACCTTTAAATTTAGTGCTCGATTTTTCGATAGATTCACTCACCATTTCCTACCAAATTTATTACTTGTTACATCTTTGTTCAAATGCAATGTTCCACCTATTTTCATCAATTTTTGTTTATTGATTTTAACTGCTAAGATACTCTCATTGACATCTTCGTCAACATATTATCACATTTTATTTTGAACTCCTATTGCTGAGTGTTATGTTTCTTCTGCTATACGTAAACGCCTCTTATGCTCTTACTAAATTTTAAAGATTAGCACAAATATATCGCAAAATTCTTTCAGTATAGTGTTTTTAATTTGATAGAAGGTATATGATAAAAACAGATGTCGAAATGATATCGATATCACTTTCACAATATGCATTGTTTGTGTGTATGTGTGTGCACTAATTGCCGATCGGGAAACAAAGAAATTTCACGTTTCATATTATCAGAAGACAGCCGTTTGACGACTCGTCATCAAGTGCTTCTAGTTAGCTTCTCGCAAATTTTACTGCACTGAAATTCTCGACGGTCATTCGACAATCATAATCTATTATAGAACAGGTTTCAACAGAAAACTTTCGAATGACCCGCCTTGTACGAGTGTCACAATGACCACTATGGGTTGTCTAATGTTTTCACTTTATGCTCATGACGCGTCGCATTCGAATTTCACTTGATCATCCATATCCCATCAACGAATTGCTTCGATCTTCATGACTGGTCAGCGCTCATCGAAATCCCCATTGAAATTGCTTTTCACTTTTTAATGTAAGAGAATAGAAGTCTTCTGCGTATAATCTAGCAGTAGTTTATTGACTGCAATTCTTTGTCTAAATTTTTGTGCTGCACCACTTCTACATCATGATTCACCTTTTTTACCCTTTTTGTAGCTCATTGCTTATTAGAAAATTTTTGTTTTGGATGCTCGTCCGTTCTGTCTGATCCGTTCAGATGCTACCACCCTCACTATCACCGTTTCAATTTGTGTGCCTCTTTCTGAATATAACTACCTTACATTGGGGTTAGAATTTCAGTGGAAAACTTCGAAGAAATATTTATTCGAGACTGAAAGATTGGTAATTTTAAAGTGATTACTGAAAGGTTATCAGCAATAAATTCCACAGCCCGAAATTTATAATGTTTAAATTTGCCAACGGTAACCCCAAGAATACAAATCACTTTTTTGTAACAGTCATCGTCGTCTAGTTCTTGAGGGTTCCAAAAGAATTTTTCTATATCTATCGAGATGCCTTACGTTTGACGAAGACGTATCGTTTGTAGATGCATAGCAACGAATGATCTCTATAGGGATATCGCTTTCGGCTGTTTTTTTTATACGAGTATTCCGAGATTTGTTTCCTTCATTATCGATCCGAAAGAGGTCTATCGTTTCTGATCGTGAATGTAAAAAAGGTCTCGACGTCATTGATGAGAGGAAGTTATCTTTCGAAAGCTTTCACCAGTCAGGTGCTAAAAATCGTTGAGTATTTCGAGTCAAGACTCATTCTTCGTTTTCTTATATCCCCGCCATTTCTACTCACTAAACTTCTTTTCCAATATATGATAGGTTGTTTCTAGAGTGTGTTCCTGAGATTTGACATCGTCGTAAAAAGAGAAGCGCACCATATCGGGAAAGGTTCAAAGATTGCCCACAAAAATTATGCACATGACATGTAATTTATAGGTGCTATGCTATCTGAATCGCCTTTACAAAATATTCTTTGCAATATTTAAAATTCACAGAACTAACACCTACCTTAATGTTTCATAAAAGAGCTCATTTAGATGTATTGGCTTCGATAGTTCAAAATAGTTTAACTGCTACTACAATTGGCAATGTAATCGGTAGAAATCGTATAGAATATGATAACGGGCCCCTGCTTAGAGCCTTTTCATAAGCACAGATATTAACCTCTACATCTTTAATTTCTAGTATTATTATTTCTAAATAACCTTGCGGCACATAAACATCAACTTCGCCAACTTATTGGCGAATGAGCAATAATGGTTCTTCATTTCTTTCTCCAACTATTTTCCATTTTTTAGGAAATTATATTCATTTATTTGAGAGATTTCTATCGACAAGTTTTGAATGTTTTTTATAAATGTATTTCTCTTCTCATTCAATACTTTATTTATTTGTCCGAACATTCCGAAATATTTTACCACTCACTCTAATCCATTATTCATCATTTTCTCTTTTTTTTTCTCCGACCGTTACTGTTCATTTTATTTATAAAAAAATTGATTTTAATAAATTTAAGATATTTAAATGGTAATTATAAATAATGATATTCGAAACTATTATATTAGCTCAGATATTAGAAGGAAGAATAGATTAATCAAAGCTAAACCTTAGAAAAGATTCACATTATGCATTTGAAGATATGAAGATTTATTTAAATATTGAACAATACCATAAATGATACACTTAATAAAAATAATAGGAAAAGAGGAGTAGAAAAAAATGAATAGACGATGTAGTGAAATGAGCGTACGAGGAAAGACGCACTCGATTATAGCCATTTGGTATTATTTGATTTTGGTAGCGCAGTAACTATATAACGCTCAATGTCTGCTAATTTGTTGAATATTTCCGTTTTCTCAGCATATCCTTCATTGAAAATAAATAAACAACCTTCATTTAATGCCTATTGACATTCTTTTCCAGTATCATTGTTCACTGCCCATTCAGATGTAGCTGCAAATAAAATATTTGAAGCTTTAATTGTTTCTCTCTCAAAAAAAAATGAAGAGTTTCACTAATAAAAAAAAGCAGTAAATTGCTCGTTATTAGAATTTTAAAATTCCGAATTTAATGGCACAGCTTCACTTCCACAAGAATTGACTTCTTCATATTTTATAGGCAAAACATCAAGAACAGTTTTATGAATTTGATTATCGTTCGTTTATATTGGCTCTCTGATTACTAATAGTATGCTTTCCAACACAGCAGTGCTTAGTGAATGGGGACAGCCTATAAGCGCTCATCAACTTCTAGTACACACCGTCAATAAGCCGCTCTAATTTCCGCATTCTTTTCTATGTGATTATACTATCTTCTTCTTTCCATAAATCGAGAATAAAATGGTGAATTTATTTTGCGACTTCTTGAGGGCTAATTTCAAGCGTTTGGGCATTACGAAAGAGTCGAAAATTCTCAACTTTTGAGCCTGAATCAAGAAGCCTGAAAATGCCTGTTCCCTTGGGGATATGCAGTTGTTTGATTTCTGCTTCTGAAGTATGACCTCTGCGCGATTAGTCAAGCTCTGATCAAATTTATGGATTAGTCAAGCTCTTCTGAAGTATGACCCCTCTTTAATATATACGACAATGTCTACTTTACTCTCTAAACGATTGCCAATCCGTATTTCGTTTTAACATTACCCCATTTCGATTCATAGAGATTCTGCTCAACAGACAGGAAGTCACCACCTGAGTGATGGAAACTTGAAATATTCAACCACTAGAGGTCAGTGATTGATGGCCGGGCAATAATTCATCTATGCCGACAAGATCAGACAACTTGTTTTTCAACGGCGTTTCAAAGCCACATTTCTTATTCTTGATCGTTTCCGCATATTTTTGAACAACATAACGCCTCGTTAATTCCACTATAGTTGATTCGATGAATGCGCATTCCCATTCTTGTTCGAGAAAACAAATTTGCCATCATCACAAGATGAAAAACCACTTTATAGTGTCAATGAAATTAGAAGCGTTCCATGAAACAAGAATATAGATTTGAAGAAAGGAACGGATGAACGAATGAAGCAAAAATATGTTGGTGGGCAAACGTGACAGTGACATGAAAAAATATTCAATAGACTGAGAGGAAATACTACCTATTACCCACTTGATAACGGCCTCGATTTGCTCAAAAATGCGCAAGGCGATCGAAAAGGGAATTGCTGATTCCTTCAGACGAAGACACTCTCATATTTTGTGCATAAATTATAATAACACAATCATTGCATCAATAGCTATGTTCCAGAAGTCGATGGTTTACCATTATACTTAAATTTAGCTTGCAGATAAGATAAAAGTGGTTTTAGGTGTTGAGCAAACTATCCCACAGTCTGTCGCCAGTATTTAGATGCCCATTAGTTGCTGCTCGAAAGCACATTTATGGACAGGTTTTGTAGCAGAAAAAATTTCAACTTTCTTTATTCAATTAATTTCAAATCAGAGGAAAAGATCCGTCATCGAATGGTTACTATGAAACGTCATAAAATTCCTAATGCAAAATATATGCAACACGTTGAAACGATTTTTCACCGTAAACTCATCGCTGATTTTATTGTTTAGTTTTTCAATAATTCCCTCACTTGAAATTGCTAGTGATACAATGGTTGTTAGCCGTTGTTTCCTTCTTATAGATACAATGATTCATCTGCTTCTTTTTAGCAATATTTGAATTTGAATCATATTTGAACAATAGGTCTGAAGAAATGAATTTTTTTTGGGAACTCTTCAACTGACAATTCCAGTTTTCTATCATAAAAATCGATGCTTGCATATTTCATTCTTTATCAATCACATCTGAAGTCGGAATGCTTCACATTTACGCATATTCAAATATGCGTCGATTAGAACATTTCTGAATGGAACTAATGCTGCATGCTTCTTCCATCTTTATCGACTGACGATCTATTAAGAAAATGTTGAGCAATACGTTTGTACAAATAAGCACATGCAATACGCAATGTAGCGCAATTATATCTGTACAGGCTATGTATGCATGTGTTTTTCTGACTGTCGTTAGTTCCATCTGTAAAGAAAACGAAGGTAAAGTTGCGTAATTTTGTGAGTATAACACAATCAATAAGATCATCGTGTTACCACCACCTTCCGTGTTTATCCATCATTTTCGCATTGGTTGTTGGCTTTGATGTGACCAGAAATTTGCCCGCATTTTTGCGATCTACCAGTTCATATTTTACAGCAGCAACGTTTTTAAGATAAGTTCAGTTAGAAGGATGGATCTTTGCTGAAGATTTATAGCTTGTTGAAAACAAGGATGTAATGCTGCGCATGTTTTATTATTTCGCGGCAACCACAGATAGCGGTTGATCCAATAGTGGGCTTGTGAATGCACATATTATGCCAACAGTTTCTAGGCGCCCTTCCATATGCCTATTTTCAAATCCACAAACTCGAAGAGTGCACCTATTGCCTTCTAAGCACACTTAAAGATACTCATTAATAAGAAACGCTTAGTATAGCTTTTAGATGCTTCACTTGAAGGGTTTGTAGCGCAACTATGGTGTTGCTCTGCTGCATATGGCGACTGATTTAATTCATTTTATTATCCTCTACCGGAAATTTCGGTGATAATAAACAAGAACGATGCCCTGGCGCTTACATCTGTTATTGTTTTAGAAAAGCGAAATATTATCCACATGTTGAGTTTATAATTTTTAATTTTTTCTATGTAAGCATAAACTGAGCAAATAAATATTTCACAATCGATTTTCAGTAGCTATTGCAGAGATGATGGAAGTAATATTGAAATACTTTCTTATTATTCTTTTTATTTTTGCATACTTTTGTTAAGATGATATCATAAAAAATGAGAGAAACAAATAGACAATAGATATTCATCTTCTTTGTAGCCTATAAGGATGGTTCAATAGTATTTTTGTCATCAATGTCAATCATATTATGCATTGTTGATATCACGGTCATAAAACACATTCTTCGATTGCTTATCTAAAACGACCTTTATGCAATTTGAAATATATTTCTTTATTTCCAACCAGCTGGAAATATTAAATGTACTATTCGCATCTCTCTTAGATGTCATTTCTACGCATCACTTTTTATTTCATTTTGTTTTCATCTAGAATAAACGATTTCTTCGTGTAAATAAATAAAATTGTAAGTATTTGCAACTGAATACTTAGTGATAGATATGATTCTCTAGTGCGAAATATTCGCCAATTAAATCACTCAAATATGTTGCAAAAATTTTCATAGTTGATACTTATAGCATTACGTATTATGTGGAGTGCGGTGATTTGGCTATTACTATTGGTAGGGTCGACTATAGCGCAATATGGACAACAAATGCATGTGAAATCTCGACCTGTCCAAAAAGGTTCGCTATTTTACTCTACATTCATATAACTTGTTCCATTTATAACAGTGCCCAAGTTGATTAGATGATAATAAAATCGGGCAGCATTAGAGGTTTATGGTTATGTCGTCAAAAATTCTTGTTAAAATTTACTAGTCAGAGCAGAATGAAGATCTCATCTCGAAAACTCGAATTCTTCACTAGTTTTGCTAGAAAAGAATCCATAACGTTGGTTTAGAAGTAAAAAAAAGAGGCAGGATAGTTGAGAAAAACAATCAAAACGATGATTCAGAAATTTGCAACCGAAAAATTAAGCTGAGGTGGGATTTTCTATGCAAACCGAAAAATTAAGCTGAGGTGGGATTTTCTATGCTGTACCAGTTTCGATAATCATATGAGCGATTTGAAACTTTTAGAAATTTTATATTTTAAGTAAAATTATTTATATTGACGTTGCAGATATCCACAGCACGTATGGAGTTGGAAGTTCGCGACATATTCCACCATCGAAACGCAAATATTTCCCTGCTCCAGATGTCCCCCGACCTGATTTCAAATACTCCAAAAATCGAAAGCGGTAAAAATTCTCACATTATGCTGCAGGGTAACGTTTTTGACGCTATCGAACGCAATTCTTTTTGAGATTATTCGAGGTTTGAGGTCACTTGATATCCGCGAGTATGTGGGATTCGTTCGATTGGATGAAGAGTTCAGTCAAATACAGGCTCAGTCATCTGTCGTTGAAAAGAAATCAGCAACTACGTGAAAAATTTTATGACGATTAAGGTTGCGTTACAATGTTCGGACAACGAAGGAAGATTAAAAAATAAATTAAAATATGAAAGAAGTATGCTATATAGGTCAGATATCTTGCGCCTGTGACGATCCAAATATGCCTAAAAAATTCACGCCTGAATATGCTGAAGTTTCGTTCCCCGAAAATGAGCCTCTCTTCGGTTCGGACTCTTCCTACCCATAACGTAAGACTCCTCCTTCCCATCTTTCCTCATGGGTCACGGTCAGCGGTAACCACAGTGATGGAAAACTGTTGCGGTGCTCTAAGGAAGAAGTGATTTCACACCTCTCGTATGAAAACGGAAGCAGGTATAGGGAAGAGAGGTTATCAGTTTTCTCGCGTTTATGCTCAGATATCCTTCTGCTATCTGAACGACAACATATGAACAAAAATTCGAGTTTAAACCCTTCGAAAGCTGAACATTGGAAAAGTTTTTCTCTTCTTTCACGGTATTTAGTTTAGAATTCGCTCACGTTCCAACGCAAACTCAGATGTGCTCTTACTTACTTTGTTTGAAAGTTTGGAGCTTTCTTTTCCCATCAAAATTTTCCGTTTCTCCGAAAAAACTTTTCAGTGAATGATTTTGCAAATTGGCACTACATGCAGCATTGAAAAAGAATATGAATATTAACATATAAATAAGTAAATAACCAAATAAAGAAATGAATTAGTAAATGGATTAATAAACCAATAAATAATAAATAAATAAATCACGAATCACTAAATGCATGTATATCTATGCGAATAGGTTTGGGGGTATAAATGTGCAAACAAACATATGTACATTTATTTCTTTATTTATATATTGGCCTCAGGCGTTCCTATACTGTCTAATGCGTTGCGTGCTGCATATTCTATGCACGTGGTAATAGCCAGCAGTTTATATATTACTTGACTCTGCTTCAAATGATGCATTCGAAGTGGTGCAAGGGCTGTAATTAATCCTTTGGGGCGCACAGGACATCGTCCATACGCACGCCTTGTCCAAATCCACCTTGCATCAATACATTTATTTATTCTAAAATATCCCATCTATCCCTTTTATTCGTATTTGTTTTTCTCTACGCAAATACTTTCATATGTTAATTTCTCGCCTACAGGATCGTTGCGCATAATCGTTACCAATTTCGCAATAATGCATTGGATGCATTTATGCGTTCGAACGCTAGAGTGAAGTTCACAATTCATAACTTGGGTCCCTATCCAAATTATGGACCGTTCAGTAGAAAATCGCTTGGTTACAACGCAAAGTTCAAAGGTAAGTTTTGCACTATTTTCAGAGATTAGACAAAGCAATTAGCAAACGTTTGTCATATACGGTTCTTTATTTCGGCACAACAAACAGCAGCTCTTTGAGCTTGTATCAAAAAATAATGGATAAACACGCATTGCTAAATATTGCTCTTTTTATGAGACCCAATCGATTGTGAAAATTCCAGACCAAAGAAAAGTCGCTTTCAATCCTCGCATGTTGAAAGGAGAACATGCTTATTTAGCATCTTTAAATGTCGACAAATCAACAAGACTAACCTCAGTGAAATAGGAGATAATATCCTAATAAAATAGATTGTAAAGAGGGTGTGTTGATTCAGATAACTTGACGCACTTCATAGCAGTTACGATGAGACTTTTTAGTGCTACCATTTCAGCGCTAAATCACTAAATCACCGAAAAGTGCTCTAAGGGTGAGCACTCTAGTTTCGAGCGCTAAGCTAATGTTCTCTACATATTTTTGCATTCTAGTTAATTACTTACTCAAATTCTTAGAGAACAGGTGTGCTTTCATAACTTTCAGGTGGTAGTACGGTAGAAGCACTAGAGAAAACATCAAATAGGTAGTCAGTTATCCATGTTAAACAACAAGTGAATCAGGTGGAGAGTGCAAGAATATGTCTGTGATTTTGATGCACACACACAGTGACAGTTTCTAGTTAAGCTTCGCGTTTGATCTTCTACTCTCTCTTATATTGTCTTCACTTCAGCACGCCTACACCACTCTACAATCCTCCATTTCGGAGTTTTATGGCATCATTTCCACCAACTTTCATCTCACTATTGAACTCATTGAAATCTTCTGGCTTTCTCATTCAGAAAATATCTCACTCATCATTCTATGTTTCCCTGAAAAAATCTTTGCAAGGATCACATCATCAAATTACATCAGCTTGGTCATGTAGTTCACATCTTAAAACTATCCGAAACACGAAGAGATCAGGCATATATTTGCATACGCAAGAATAAAATATTTACATATTTCGCTTTCACATAGATATGCAGGAGCCAAAAAAAGACGATTTCACTAGCTTATCTCCGTTGTGTTGAAAAAAAAGCGATCTGGCAATTCCTGAATAGCTTTCGTCGTGAATGAATGAACTAACCTTTTTATAGGTTAATTTAAAATATATTCAAATATTGCCAAAAGTACATTCAAAGGTGATATCTTATTCTAAGTAAAAGAGCTGTGTTCAAGGTGAAGCACACAAACATTGGCACCGACTAAATATGCTTTATGCTGTTCTTGATCATTTTCAAGCTGTCGATGTCAAGCGGTTTTTTTGAATATATAGTCGACGAGTAATGTGTAATAAAAAAGGAAAGGATAATGCGCATACTTTCGCTTCTTCCTTTCTCCTGTATAGCACATAATGCCGGATCTTTCTTTTGTAGCTTTTTTCTCCACCTTCACCTTTGCATGCAGGACCGTTTTGCTTTCATTTTTTGTACCCTCTTTGGGAGGCCTCTCATTCAACACCTACCGTTATTTATTTCTTTAAATCGAAATTAAGGCTGTTTCTTCGATGGAAATCCATCGCAAATGTTGGTCAGTGAAAGTTTCGTGTGGTCAAGTGGATTTGCACGCCAATACCATCATCAAAAAATGTATGAGTCTTAAAGCATAAAAAATTTCCTTTGCAGGCAAACAAAAACAGAATTTGTACACTGGTCAGGAAGCCGGTGCTGATGCTTATCCTTCTGGATGTGAAAATGCAGACTCAGCAGTCTTAGCGACTCATTCACAGGCGAGGACGCTAAAGCACTCTGTTGCGGCACCATGTGTTGTTCCTTCTGCTTCGTTGCCATCCGACTATGGGTCGTATGGAAAACCAGAAGGCAGTCGGAATAATCATGATGGATCAGAAGTTAGTGAGACAAAATATGAGACATCAGGAGGCAGCCAAGAGGGATACGAACAACCAGAAGGCATTGAGGATAACAATGAACTACAAAAAGCCAATAAGGGCAGTTATGAGGAATCAGAAGTTAGTGAAGAGAGTTACGAAAAATCACAAATCAGTGAGAATAAGCAGAAAGAGTCAGAGGGTGAGGAGGATGGATATGAGGGACAAGAAGACAGCGAAGGAGATTATGAAGTACAAGAAGTCCGCGAGGAGAAGCATAAAAAACAACGAGGCAAGCAAGTGAAGTACGGAGAACGACGAGGTAATGAGAATAAAGCTGGAGGAACAGGAGGCTATGAGGAAGAGACCAAAGCAAAGCTCCCATCCGCTTCAGCGCTTGGACATACAGAAACAGCTCCGGATACACTTTCTGGTCAGGAGCAGACAGAAGAGTTGTCTTCGTATGATGGAGATTCTGAATCTGCATCCAGAACAGAAACAGGATTGGAGAAAGAAGAAGTTTCTGCAACTCAAAAACCTGCAATTTCTTCATATGATGGAGGTGATGAGTCGGTCATCGATAAAGCAGTTACACAGGTTTGTTGAGTTTTCTAGCAACGTTGTTGAAGAAAAATTTAACTGCAGTAATAGATGAAATGAAAATGTTTTCTACGCTTCACAGAATAATTTTGTTGAAACTTTCGATGAAAATATTTCGTAAAAGTGACTACTACTGCCGGCATTCCAAGAATNATGTTGCATTCATTGACTTCAGTTCATTTTGAAAAAAATTTCCATACTGGAGACAATATTACTGCTTTGGTTTTTGAATAACTTACAGCCTATTTTGCAAAAAAAAAAAGAAAAAAATCATATAAACTTTGCTCAATATCCAGGTCCCTTTTGATTATCGTGAAATAGAAATGCTAAAACTCTTAAACGAGTTTTTACAATGTTTTCTCGTTAATTCTTGATAGGTGTTTGATAAACGCAATGAGAGCAATAAGTCCTTTTTCGGAGTAAAAATTTGAATATTAATTTTCAAGAAAATTTTATAAAATTTAGCAGTGCTATTATGGTGAGTTTTATGTGTTTTACGACAAACAAATTTCGATGCGTCAGTGTTTCTTAGCTCGATCGTTTAAATCAGCGGATGAGCAAATGCACTGAATTCCACATGAAATTTTTCTCCTCCTTTTGCGAAAATTTATATGCTCCATTTAATATTGCATTCGTTGCTGGACTTAGTTAACTTCGATGCGGAGAACCGTTAGAAATGTCCTCCTGTAGAACCGGCTACATGTATGGGTATATCTGTCTGTCTGTTCATGTATGTGTCTGTCAACTTATGTGTCTACTAGTTTTAAACGGGGAATTGCATAAGGCAGATCCATGCAATTTAATGCTTTCATCAGCATCATAAATTCTTCATTCTAGCAAACTTCAAGTTTATCCATCGACTACGAAAAGACTTATAGACAGCGTTTACGTGAATTCGGATCGAAAAGACTAGCTGATTTTGAAAGGCATATGGGCGGTTATCTCAGTTAAAATATAATTATTGTCTTATTATTTGTAAGTTTTTCAGCTGATCGCATTTTGACCGGTAATTTAAAGCGCATATTCTATCATCTCACATGGCGCGCTTTTCCACTTCATCGATAAGATTTATCAACAAAAGTTCAATATTATTTTTGCTGTATAGTACTTTCATTGATCCACTAAAAACATGTTTGGAAAACACGTGTGATTGCTGTGAAACACCGTTTACTGTCTTGCACTTTGTGCGAACTTTTATGGTCTATGTGGTCCATGTTCGTTTGGCTCATTGCATTTTTAGAGCACATCAAGGGACAATTTACACAAATCTTTTCTCGTTGAGCCATTTTACCTTCATGTTTATCTTCTTAACAAGGTTTTTCTGGAAAGGTTATGTGTTATGTTTAACACTAGTGGTTGTGTGTCGCTATCATGTTTGTGCACTATGTTTGTTTGTGTGTGTGTGTGTTTTTTCAGGGACACATTTGGGTCCATCTAAGAAGACAGACAAATTTCACCCAAAGCCACCATCGTTACGACCACCTAAGGCGAACATCACAGTGTCTGGATCAAAGAAGAAAATATTGTCTTCGTTATGCTCGTCTGATAAGAAAACGCTTTGCGTTACTGGTATTTGTGATTATATTAACCAATAATTTGTTGCGTGGTCGTCATATGCACCACTATGTGGCAAGAGTTTCTAAAGTGATGAAGGATGTTCAAAGAATTATTCAAATTAAAAACTCGAGTGATCTTCGAAGAGTTCTTTAAAGGCTTCGGAGTGCGAGAAAATTCAATCACTGTTATGACTTTCATTCATCGTTATCTCTGTGGGAATGCAGCACCTGCGAAGCTAGCTGGTGAAGTCCTTTCATTTCAGCGTTGAAGTTGTTTGCTAAGTGACGGCGGAAGTAACCTTTTTTTCAGGTTATTAAGTTACCAATTTTGCATGGAATGCTTTCATGAACATAATCATACATATCGTTTAACTTTTCAACTGCGGCGTTTTGCCGTATTGATGAGAGCATTGCATATTTCTACATCAATTTAAGACGAAAGTTCGTACAAGTGCAATAGCTATCATCCATTATGGCAATACTCCACACAATGTTTGATGTCATCTAACATTATTCATATTTTCTATGTCGATGTGGCAAAGTGTTTGTTGTTATATTTCCCTTCCCTGTTGCATATTTAACAGTGGACCACAATAGTGAAACCTGAAGAAACAAGTAAGGATCCATGATATAGAAGCACTTTGTCTGTTTTGCATGCTCCTGTCTTGTAGCTTTGACAGTTGTGGATGAAATAACCTAATATATTATTACCAAGGTGCTTGAACTCAACCATGTTAGGGATAAATATGCATGAAAAATTAAGAAACAATAAGTTTATAACTTTATCTAATCGCATCTTCTTTAAACGAACGAATCAGTTTTGTCGTCGACAGAGGAAAGATTGTGAGGAATAACGAGAATAGCGGGAAGGGAAGTGAGAATAGAGAATGTGTGCTTAAAACAGCCTATTGTTTTTATTAGTAGCGATATATGAGGAATAATTGAGCCTCAGATTGGTCTGCATTTTATTGAAATCTTTTGTTTAATAAATATTCAAAAAGTACTTTTCAGAAAGCACCAGTACGACTCCTGCCGAATCAAGAGAAGAGGTGCTGAGCAAAACCACGGAGGCGAGTGTTGCTTCAACAGTTGTTTTTGGATCTCAAGGCGACGTTCTCTCTGAGTTCGACAACGAAACATCACCGTTCTCACAAACGTCGAATACGAGTGTGCTGATCACATCTGAACAAAGTTACGAAAATACGAACGAAATATTGACGGAAACACGTACTGGTAAACGTTATTTTCGAAGTTAATCGATGTATTGCACGCACTGTTTCAGTTTCACTTTTCTGTTTCTCTGAGTGTGCAGTGATGTTGTGTGAGAATATGGAATCATGTCGGGTCGCCGTCTCTCTCTGAGTATCCTGAATCTTCCATCTCTTCTCCAAATTTCTTTTCACGATCTCCGCAATGAGCTTTATTCTCAAAAATTCAGCATTTTTGTTAGAAGTCAACGGCCATTTCACCGTCGGCAATCACCTCGACATCTATGTCAGTTTTGATTAGAGAATTTCTTTACATTAACACTTTCATTAATTTCGACCTCTTTCCGTCGATAATTAATAAAAGGACTTTCCATAAAATACTTGAGCGACGTTTCATGAAATTTAATTTCTTGGAAGACCGATTTTTTAGGAAGCTGCAACCTCGCTTTGAGCACAAGTGCACAAGCTGCAAATAATTGCGAGATGATGAACCTAACCGAGCAGAAGAGGATAAATGAGAAACTAGAAGAAGGAGCCACGTCGTCACCAGTTGTTCACACCACCGGTGCTCAAATATCTGAAAGCCTTGGTCGCGATGCACTGAGTAAATACATCGATCCACCAATTTATGTCCCGATAAGAACAGGCACAAGGAGCAATACTTCTAAATCCACCAACACCTCAAATATTCACTTTGAATATGGAAAGCACAGAATGCACTCACTTCCAGATGCCACACGACTGCCGATGGATGAAGACGAGAAAGCAGAAGTCAACGTACAAGAGCAGTTGTTTCCCCCTACAGTTGCACCTAGCACTTCACTAAGCACTACTAACGAACCTGTCATGCCTCGTTTGCCATCAAGGTTGACATCGTTCAACACGGAAGAAGAAATCAGCGAAAGCAACGGAACATCGATGGCACTACTGAACTCTTCCACTAACATAATGAACACCTCAACGTTCGATAGTCAACAACTCTCATCGTCGAATCAATCGCAATTCGAGCACAAATTCACCTTCACAGAGAGTGCATCGTATATGTTGCTTCCTCAGGAGGCAGGTAGCTCTGAGATTCTGTACAGCACATTTGCACCCACATCAAATGTTCTCAATTCAGAAGAGGATGATTATAGCAGCGAATACATAGACATGACTGGAAGCACGTTTGCGAGCACCACTGATGTGAATGATGGGTATGATCAAATAAAATTTGTTCCAGAAGCTGCGCAATCAGGCATCGTTGGTCCAGATGGTCGCCTCGCAGGAAAAGAACGGGAGGATGGTGAGTTCTTGAAATCTTTCTTAAAATAGATTGTATTTTTTAAAGTAAAACAAAATACGAATAGTAACATTTGACTTTTCGTTCTCAAAGAACGAGCTCATGTTGAAGACGCGAAATTCTGTTCAATAAGAGGCGCATTTTATGCATTTTCGCATATTTTCCACTTCTAAAACGCATTACAGCGATGTCATATGTAGCGTTTCGCATGAGTGTGTACTTGTCTGCTCCTTGGTTTTAATTAATGAGCAGCTGAAGATGGAGCTGCAGAATTTGATGGGTAAAGTGGCACTGTGGAGTTAACACACCAAAGCGATTTTTATGTTTACCCATTGACCTTCAGAGAATTTACCAACAGTTAAATAAGCTAAAAAATTCTCATGAATTTTGCGACCGGATGAAATGAATTTTACAGCGATCAGATCTCAAAATTAGGTAGCGGTGCGTATCAGAAGAACTGGCGCATGTGCGCTTTTGCACCACGCTTACTGAACTCTCTAGTTTCATAGACTTTCAAGAAACAACACATAACTTACGCAGAAGATTCGCAGTTTTGTACCGATGTCAAATGGCTGCAAACCCCTCCTCCGCTGCCCCCTCCCCGCTTTTTAATGTTTATAGCTTTATTCGAACTTGATAGGTCAACGTGAACTATCGTATTTAATGCACTGCTATAGATCTATCTTTTATTTTTTTTCATAGTTAATGAAGCTGGTCAGTGCATGAGCGGAATTTCAAAAAGATATATTCTGGCAGCACTTGTGGCTCCTTTCCTTTTACTTTTACCGGTCGCAAGGTGAACGAGATATTATTCGAAACACTACATCTTTTCTACAGGGCTAATAAGGCGAAGTGTCAAAAAGCATTGGTGTCATATCGTGCTTCTTTTTTGAAGGCGTTTGAGAGGATGATTGACTACTAGCCATTGAAAAGATTCTTTTTTCGAATGGGTAGGAAGACAGGATGGTCGAATCCTATTTTCCGTCGCTTCGCAGAGGGCACCTTCCCGAGAGAATGTTTGCTTCAACGAATCTACGTTTAAAAAAACTGCCTTCTTTAAATTCCAACGGTGCTCACTGATTCTGGTTTCTCGTTCCGGTTTTGAAAATCTTTAAAGATCCCTTCAAAATGTTCGTCACCGCTTTCATCTTTGACGGTTGCTATCGTTCGAAGCTTCAAAATTTCCCCGTCATTTTTTTGACTGGTGGGTTGAAAAAACAGGACAGCTGGAAAAGCAAAACATCCTGACTAGCTTTCACTACAACAATAGAAATGATGAACACATCCGCTCAAAACTTTGAATGATTTCATTTGAGGTTTCAACCGTCGACAATGAAACTGTATTTTGTGAAATTAATTCAAATTGCTTGGTTGCCGCAAACGTGCACTTTTTTATATTTGCATTCCAATTGGACGAAAGTTTCCAAAACGATGCGAGAGAGTCATGTTCCCAAAATGCAAAACAATAAGTCCTGAAATACGCAATAATATCGAAAAATATCACAATTGAGCGCAAAAATATTCTAATTGTTAGTGAGATTGCTATATAAACATATAGAGATTTTCATATTGAGTGAAGACAATATCACTATTGAATGTTATAGGCTGGAAGATATATTTCAGCATATTTACAAAACATTGTTCTGGCTTGAATCAGTGAAATGAGAATAGACAATTTTATAGTAATGTGGACAGTGCCTATAATGCAATTTTAGAATCATATTACAGTTATTGCTAGAAACACCGTTTGCATTGTAGATCACAGTTGATTTACTTCCTTAATTTTTGAATTACAGTTACTCTTAATGGAATGGTATTGACAGTAAATTTAACTAACAGTAGATTTTCGAATCTCTGCTAGACGCCACCATTTTAATGGTTGTATGAAAGAGAGGTATTCCTAAAAGTTGTCATGAAACTGTTTTCAGTCATTCACTCACAAAAGATATAATAAACCATTCGTTAAAATTGAATTAAATAAAAAACAACAAAACTATCAACAAATATGTGATGTAGAAGTGAATAAAAGCCTGAAATTATTTTTAGGATATAATGGTTCTTCACAACCTGGATTTGGACCTACAAAAGTGAAGCTTTCTACTGCGGCATCAATTTTACCACAGCCAGCAACATCAATCGTTCCAACTGCTGCGCAAGCTGTCACTCCCAATTATAGCAATACTGCTATTATTCCTTCTGTTCCACCACTCGTTCCAGCCTTACCGGCCCAAGCCCACTGCCAACACCTTACCAACCAAAAGGATTAACAGAAACAGTTGGCATATTCCCAGCAAGACCGTCCGTCTACGAAAAAAATACCACACTACTTATGACTTTCTCAGGTTCAGCTTTCTCGTCGAATACTTCAACTGAATCAGCGGCATCGAAGTTCGAGGTTTGTCCTAATTCAAATATTGCTCAGCGGCATACAGTTTCAACTATTACCTCGACAATTTTCAAAATTTCACTGCATAGAAAAACAAAAGTGACGTCATGATAGTAATGTGAAAGAAAAAAACTTTGCAACTAATTAAAAAAAACATTTTACAAACGAAAAGCTGAAAAATCGACGAACGTCTTATGCCAGGCGGTGTGACAACATAAACGATCTCGATCAACTGCTTCATCAATACTTTCATAGAATTACATTTGTGAATTGCAATGTGGCGATGCCCTATCAGCATGTCCACATGTCTGGATCTCTCTTTATGTTTCTTTGGTGGTTCCATCTCTTGATACCAGTTGAATTCAGGATAGAACTATGAAAATTGATGGATATAATCTACATCTTAGGTTCGCCCCTTAACTCAGCCTTCAATTGATCCATCAACTTCTAAGGGGATCAGAGATGATGAAATGTGCACAAAGCATAGTGCACTTTGTGACCAGAAGATGGCGGGCATTTTGCGTCGACTGACCGATATTCTAAGATCGATGAAGTCGGAAAAGCGGTATCTTTATTGGAAGGTCCATGCGAACGGCTGTTTCCGTTGAATAAGAACCCATAATTTGCATTTTTTATTCATTTGTTCGTAATTTACTATGCTCATCGGTCCGTTTCAAATGCCACTACATTAGACACCATCGTATCGTCGTATCCGCTCATTTGGCACACCTTCGATTTGTTGCGGGAAGCCGACTATTTGCAAGAGAAAATTGGCTGCCTTATCAATGACTTCTCCAGACGTGGACTGATGTCCAGGATTGAAGTTAAATGGATGTACTTTCTTGATTTAGAGGAAAGAAGTCAGCACAATGAAAATCATGCATAAGGTAGATTTCTGAAAGAAGATAGGGAATCGAATTAATATAAAGATTACAGCTACTCGGCTTGATGATGCATCAGTTCTATGATTCTTCAGCAGAAATTATTGGATGAACAATATTCATATGAAGCTCTTAATGTCGAAATAAAATCAATGGAATCGGCAATATATGGGAAGGCAAATTACCTAATGAGGTATTCTATCAAATGTATTTTCATTGTGTATTTTTGCTGCGAAAAACGATGCATTTGTAGTGACTCGAATCTTCACAGTACATTCCAGCGCCACCACCTGCAGCCGGCGAACCTGAATCACTCCCAGCTTCTGCTCCAGCATCGGTGCTCCAACTTGCGCTATCATCCACTCTCCTTCCACGACCAGGCGGTGCGGTCCCTTATGCAACAACACCTAGTTTCCTTCTTCCCACACCCGAAGCCACGATTACTCCTGCCTCACAAGTTCCGATTCCATTACCTACAAATGCTCGACTTCCAATCTCACCTGCTCCGCACATAATAAGGGGTGCTGTATCCTTTCAGCTTCCTCTGTTTTCTTTGTCAAACGTTGGTTGGATATCCTCCCCAGCAAAGAATCGTCGATCATGGCGCATTTGGCTGCTTTGGAGATTTCATGAGTGGGTAAAAGCGTGGAAGAGTTAGCTAGCATGCATTTCAGGCTGGAAATCAGATGAAATCGGGTGCAGTTGTGGGCTTGCAACAACTGCCATATGGTGAAGAAGTGAAAGCCAGTGAACAGGTAGGTGACTTGTTGCTCGGCGGATTCATCGAGTTTGTTTGTCTATTGCTGTGCGATGTGTGCATGGATTTCATAACTCGGAAACGGAAGCGGTAGATGTAGAAGAACGATGGCTATTTCTTGTTCGCCTTTATTTGCGAAATGTCTGGCCCCTAGTCGTAACACTTCTGGCTGCACAATTCGTTCAGCGTATACTGTATACCTACAGGTGTTGGTTGATATTCCTGAAAGATGGCCAGAACAGTTGTGCAGGAAGCAAAATCTTCAGGCGTATTTGCCGAGTTTTTCGTTTTTAGTGTTCTTTCCTGACTTGTGCGGAAGAGTTCAGTCGAACCCGCCAATCTGCAAAGATTCTTACAGATTCATGAGAATTACGGGCTCTCAAGAGGAGAAGGGCCGCAGCCGTTAGAGCCAGTAGGTAATGGCGAGGCAGCACGAGGAGAGGAGGAGTATTATGATAGCGAAACGGAAGCTCCACCAGGTAAGATAACCAGGAGCCATGGCAGATACGTGGTTTTGCTGGCGTACTGACAAAAGTTTCATACATAGACAGTTTTTCACTGCGATCTGTAAGATGCCTTGAGCTTCTCTCCATTTGCGACATTTGCTCCGAATAGTTATGTTATAGGACAAAGGTAGAAAGAAAGTAGTGAAAGGTCAGAATGATTCGGTCAGCGATCGAATCGTTTATGACTGACCGTTTGCGACGAAGTGTCGGCGGTAAAATGAAAATGTTTGTATAAATCAGAGGAGTGGAAGTGTGTGCGGAATATTTCAGTATAAAACGCGTAATTGGTCATTTCGGAGCGAAACGGTGATGGTCAATTTNCAATTTTTCGGCTATATATCGATAGAATTTTTTCGTGATCAAGAACTGGACGAAAAGGTCATAGGTATTACGTTCAGTTTGATAACGCTTCCTTGCAAATTTCTGTTGCAAAACTTCTTTCATGTTCATAATTTCTCTAGTAGACTTCAATGAATATTTTATTTCCTAATTGGTTTTAAGTGTTATTACTAAACCGTTTTTGCATCGAAGCAATAGAAAATAACTTTTTTTTTATAATATTGATTTCATAGAGTGTTATTTTTATAATCTCCGAAGTGCTATGGATGGTCAAAAATGAACTCTGAGAAAAGGGCTTCTTAAATATGTAAAGGCAGATATTTTTTGTCATCAAGTTTCCTAGGACAAATGAGCTGGCTAGGACATTATAACGTGTTCCTAATTCGGGTATATCACGGACAGAGTGAGCTCAATTGACTGCAAAACACATCCCACACTTTCCTAGGGCTTACATCAACAAATATATATGCTCATTACCTTGCTTCGTAGGGGGTTGATGTGGGGTTCGTATACCTGTTTCATTTCAGTGTCTATGAGGATTGCATGCTGCATTGATGCATCCGTACGTAGTTAGTGGTAAGCGAAGTAGCGATTCGACGAGGTGATATATCATTTGAGAGAAGCCTTAGAGGCCGAATGGAACATAAATGACTGTTTTTTTTACACTTTTTCACATCGTAGGTGTGAAATGAGAAAAAACATACCTATTCATTTATTGAATTCAGATGAATGAAACATTGCCTCTTAAATAGAAGCCAATTGGACGGATTCCACAAATATATTTGAGAATGCGAGAAATTTATTATAGAGCAGAACATTGCTATTCCAACACGAGATCGTATCACCGAGCAGAAGGTGTGGAGTCAAATCGAAGGCGGTGCATATGGAGAAATTCCGAAGGAAACGCATGTTCAAGTTTCTAGTTCAGCCCCAGTGCTACTTCCAGCTGCTACTACACCGAAATATTTGCGTATGACTTAGACGAATTGGGTTTTTGACATTTATTTTGGATACCTTCAGAAATAAATAGGGAACATTTTTAAGTATTGATTTTGAATTGTGCTCTTTGGGTCTTTATATATATATATATATATATATATATATATAATGTACTATATAATGTGCGCATGTTTATATGTAGTGTTAATATAAGTTTTATAGTAGAGGACCCACTCGATTAAATAACGTACAGCGCTTTAGCAGCTTTTTTCAGAACAACTTAGTCAACCAGTTGCTACTATTTAAGTATTGGAACAGGAGTTCGAGGATATTGTTCTGGAAAGACCAACTGAAAGTATTGGTCACAAGACGGGATTGCTGAATAACAGTGAAGTAGTATATTGACTGAGAGAATACATGTGAGATGTTCTAAGTTGGCTACAAAACTGCCATCATACAATATTTCCGGTTAAAAAAACTAGATCGTCGGTTCTTAGGCACAAGTATTTTCTTCAAAAAAGTGCCCCATTTTCCCATATCTTAAAAGAGCTTTCCCATGCAATTGGTGTCACCTCTTCAAGGAAATACGGTATTCGATGCGAAATCGAGAGAAATGAAGGAAGGGTCATTTGTTTTCGTTACTGCATTAATTAAATACTAAATTATTAGGTAGAAATGCTCAAGTTTTAACAGATGTTCACAGCTGTCAAGTATATAACCATCAGAATTGTTACAGTAACAATGACATGAATCGATATTTGATAAGGGCATTCACAATGGAGGTTTCACAGCAAATCTTGGCACTGCACAAGGTGGCCAACAATTCGTTGGAGTCAACAGTAATTTCGGTAGTGGAGGCAATGTCGGTAGTTCCAGTAGTATTGTTGGCAGAACTCCCGGAGGCGTCTATCCTGGACCTGCAGTTACATCATTTGGTGATCAATCTGCTGTATTGGGTTATTCGCAGGCATCGTTTGCTTATGGCGGACAGCCATTCCAGGGGCAAGCATTTAGCGGACAGCCGTTCCAAGGACAACCATTCGGTGGACGGCCGTTCCAAGGACAAGCATTTGGTGGACAGCCGTTAGGTGTTCAACAAAATTTGCTGCATTCTGGAGCTGGAGAGGATGGATGCTGCGGTGGTAATTGGTTGTCACAAAGCGGTGGTTTCTGTTCACCGATTAATTTCAGCCCATGTGTTCTTCCAACTCTATGCAGTAAGTTCAATTAACTATTTACAATTTTTTTAAAAGTTGGATGAATAGTTTGTTATTACGGACGCTAATCATCTTCTTCGTCATTTTTGTCTTTGTCATTTTGTCAGGAGACCTTTATAAGTAGAAGATTTTATTCTTCCCAATATAAAAGCGTGATTTCCTAGTGGTACAATTTTCCACGATGTTGTTCAAACTATCTACCATTAGAATCGAGAAGATCGAACTGATGCAAATAAATTTCATTGAGTGATATGTTAAAGCTGAAATTTTCAAGTTCATTCACTTTAAATGATTCTGTTCATCAAATTGGACGGTTATGCAAATATATTGAATAACCATTTACGATTCAGTTTGGCGTATACTCTTCGTTAGGATGTTTTTGTGGGTAAAAGCTTTCCTTTTGTGGTAATTTGTAGGAACTACAAGGGCACATTTGGAGTTCGATTGGAACCTCTGGATCATAAATTTTAAGTGCTTCATGGGGAAGATGTAATTGAATGGGAGAGGGGATTTATTTGTTGCCAAAGTGATGATTTCCTTTGATGAGCTCGTGCAACTGCACTAAACAGGACGTTTCGTTAAATTACAGTAGCGGTATCTAACGCCTCAAATGTATAAGAAATAGCCGTTTTTCCGATTTTTCAAACGCATCTATGCTCGCTTAAACAGCTGTTCAGCTGAAACACCTCGCTTGCCCTAGCCTACAACTTAAGTTCAAAAAGTGCAACTGCTGAAAAGAGAACTTATTATCTTGAGATTTCCCTATTTTGCTAGCCATCTCTAACTGAGAAAAGCCGCTATCTGAATCCGCATTCCTATTGTATAGTTTAACAGATTGAATTTTCAATTAAACATTTTGCTATATAAAAATTGGTAATTCGTGGGAGTGTTGTGAGATGTGTTAAGCTTGGTCGTTCCAGTGCGTTAAGTTCACGCCGAACAGTTTATTCACTTTAGGTTTGCTCACACACATAAATTCTTATAATCTCTAACTTTCTTCAATGTTTTCACATTCTTCAAAGAATACTTCTACAAATTATTCATATATTGTGAAGCTTCCACTAAGATGGATTATATGTTACAATTTTCTTCTGCCTGAACAGACCATTCGATAGAAGTAAGAAGTGAATGTTTTCAGGATGCTGTTGTTGCTGCTGTCCTGGATCAGGTGAGTTTAAGCGTTATTCTTTCGAGTGGCACTTTTGCTTCCCTACAAAAATTTCGCGAATCGAATCCAAATTTTCTGTCGAAATAATGGCTCACATCTTTCTAATACAGCTTGCTGCAAATGTCACTAAGAAAAAGTTCATGACTACATATCATGCTTACCAACAATCTAATCGAACCTTTTTACCAAAAAGTACCATCAAGTTTCCGTAGATTTCAGCGATTTTTTCGTTTCTTTAACTTACTGATTTATCCTCTTGGTAACTGCTTATGCCAACATGAGAAAAATTCCATCGAAAAAGCTGGAATACAGAGTACAGTGAAATAAATGTAGAAATATAGAAAATAAAACTGAAACAACGCCATGTATGTTATAATTTCTATTTCGGCGCTACAAAGTTTACACTAGCATTTCTCTCCTTCTCTCTCTGTCTTCCTCTTTGTTTGACTCATTGTCTTTTCCAATATCGCTGCCCTTAAGATTCGACTGATTCTTGTTTATTTTATGATGTTTTATGTTTTTATGTTAAAATTCTATACGACATTTGTTTGGGATCTAAATTATCAATCCTCATCTGTAGTTTAGTAGTTCGTTCAAAATTTGAGATTTCAGATCGATAAGTTTTTTCTCTTGGAAAAACTGGTAAATCACTAAGAAGTCCTTATTTCCCACCATAAAAAATTATTTAAAGAAAAAATTTTTCTGAACGATTAATGAATCCAAGCAATTTCTTCATGAACTATTTCTTTTCATATGTTTCCTTGTTCTTTGCAAATGGTTTTATGCACCATTAACATTCTTATGTGCACAATTGAGTTTCCTCTCGTAATTAGGGAAAGAGGCAATTAATGAGCAGGAAGAAAGCAATCAAATAAAGCACTCATATATAGGTAATTGTGCAATAATTGGATAATAGTTCAATTATACGATATTCGTTTGATTATTCGCCACAGGAAGTATTTTGCATGAAATCATGGTGGCATTTCCTGCTCATTGAAGTGATATGTATACAGTGGCAACCGATTGCTTGAGGGTTAAATCTGTTGCAATTGCAAAAGAGTGTTTAAATGTGTTAGAGCGGCGCAAATGGGCGTCGAACGCTATGCATCGCAACACACCTATACATTCGATTGTTCGACATTGAGAGAAATATTTCATGAGCGAAGACATCTTAATCAGTTATCGAATTTATTGAGCAATAAATGCCTATTGTTGAATTATTTTTTTCACATCAGTTTTCATTATGCTTTCATCCGTCAACCATATATATGTTATTAAACTTGATTTTGCGCGATAATATGGAATTAAAACGTTAATCATTAAAGTTTATGTGCATCATTAATAATGCACATTTGCCAAAAAGAAGCTGTTCTGTGATTGAATAATCAGTCTATTACGCTTATATTCTATAGTATTTAAGGTGTTCGTTGTGCATTCTTTATCGCTTATCAAATCGCTTCAAATGCAGCAATCGCATTACTCGAATTTCGTTTTAGATTGTTCACCATCACAACCGTTATGTCAATCATCATGTGTGTCATCATGTTGTCAATCGGCGAACTCATGTGCTAGAAGGCGAAAGAGGTTTGCTGCTTGTTCGCTTGTTCAACTTTTGAATTGTATATCACTACTCTGCTAACTGTTCATGAATCATTAAATTGAAAATAAAGCACTAAATTTTGTTGAAAAAGAATGAATGCATAATTCGATGAGGATTTTTATGGATAACATTCCTACTATGCAATAACAGTGGATTTTTATCTGTTATGCATGATAGAAGCTGTGGGGAGGAGAAAAGAGGGGGATGAAGGGAGGAGGAGAGCAGTTAGGAGGCGATCGCTGCAACTGGTGAAGATAAATTCACTTCGTGAAAAGATTCTGCTCATGAATCACAAATAGGCATCGGTTCACATTTATGAGCGATGAATTTGTTGATCACAAATTTCGGCCTGATCAATCGATCAATCAATCAATGCCGTTAACTTTCCACTGCATTCAGTGATCGTTTAAAGCTTTATAGGTTTACATTAAATGTTTGTTTTGATGAAAATTCCATGATATCATTCGATTAACATTGAATTGATTTAGCAACTCATCACTAAATTATTTTCCAATTTATTTACAATGGAGATATGATGAGATATTATCTCAATCTGAAATGTTTTTCAGGACAACCGCACTAGGATATCTTGGATTATGCCGTTGAAAGCTTCATTCTATGCCATATTTTTTCTTCAACTCATGGACTCCTCATTGTTGAACTAAACGAAAAGCAAATTTATTGCCTTTAATCATGACAGCAAATGCGAAAAATCATTATCGAATATGCGCTCAAAATTTTTGATATCATTTGTGCCCAATTGATTTATTCGCATCTCGTTTATGACATCGAATAGCATTTGAAAATAACTCAGCAATAACCTCGATTAGTTGTTTTCCTCCTGTTTATTACTCGAATTTCTATGCTTTTGAGATTGTAATGATTTATATGTATGTAGACGAATTTCATCCGTCGAAGGTTAAGGTGATGTATTCTACTCATTTAGAAACGTGAAACACCGACTCTCATACTTCAATAGCTTGTATTTACATGGTTCACTTGAAGGATTTTTTAAGTTTAGTCACTTTATCAGAGGATATTACTGCCTCAACAGAAGAAGCTTAAAATGGTACTTATTTGCAAAAAGGTTGCCGGAAGTAGTTCAATCAGCCAATTTTCAAAACCTGTTTGCTGAATAAATCTCTAATTATTGAATTGCAAAAATTTCAATCATGAAAGCAATTCCTTACAGTTTATTTTTTCTGAATAGTATTTGAGGTGCTTTCGCAAGTTGTGTTTTTGCGTGAATGGTATCTGCAATATGTCTTGTGCAATTCAGCTATTCTATTCATTACTATAGGCAGATCAATAAGAAGTTGAACAAATTCAACTTTTTTTTGCAGAAAAATTTCCACCAACTTGAATGATTCGTTATTTTCCTCTCAAAAATCTTCGAGTTTCGAGCGATTAAGTTTCAAATTATTGTTTTGGCAACTGATGAAAACTAATGTTAGATTTGGTTTTCCACCAAATTACTCAGCAGATTTTATTGCTTCAGTTTAGTCGTTTTGTCTAGGCAATCTCATCCATCGAAATAAATCAATCTGAATAGGTTTTGCAGCGTAATCGTTGCTAATATTTTTAAAAGAAAATTCGACATGTAAATATTGCATGCGTTATCGAGTTCTAGGTCTCTAAATGAATAAAATTATCTTGTTCCGTTATCAATGAGAACAACCTGAATAAATATATTCTGTTTTAGTTCTACAAGCTAATGAAGTAGGCATGAATGCAACAAAGAAGCAGACATTAGCACTGGTGTTCTAGCGTTGAGATACAATTTTCTAGACAACAATTTTATTTCAACCCAAGTAAAGAAAAGTGAAAACTATCGGGAGATTTCAAGAGCTTCTTTCAAGTGAGCTGATCCACTTGATGGCGAAATATCTGCAAAACTGCCAACACTTTCACAGACGCATGATTGACAGACTTGAATGTACCAAGGTTTATAGTTGTCGTCTTATGCGTCTTGGACGAATGGTTGTCTCTACTCGATGCATTTTATGATCAGAACTAAATTTTCATGCGGCCATCATGTAGGTGGGAAAAAATTCTGGGAAAAAGAGCCTAAACACCGTTCCTTGATAGCCTCGGAAGTGCAGCCGTATTGCGTTGAAAAAGAGATACTTTGGTCTGAATGTGAAGGGATCCATCCTCATGAACACGGTGATGGCTTTAGTGAATTTCATCAAAATTTGTGCCATCGAAGGGAAAATACAGCTGCGATCGGAGAAAGATGTGAGGTAGGCAATCACTTGAGTTTCTGAAGTATTATTGGATCAAAGCAATGACGATTCCGCCAAGGCGAACCGTCACTATATGTTGTGATGAATCAAATCGCTCGCGGGGGTTCCACAAGGGGTTTTGCGTTTTGGAAACCCTTCACAATGGTGTGTAATGTTCAGAGCACCAGTAGAGATTCCACCGGGTAGCAAAAAGGTTGTAAAATGCCTCCTGTTACCAGGAGACTCTATACATTGCTCATGCTATGCGCTCTATCATATTCGACTGGAATTGCGGGTGGACCGGCAATGTTGAAAAAGCTTCGAGTTTGGTATATCATTGTGTTTGAATGGAGCTGATTTAACACAATAGTTGCGATTGATGTCGAAGAGGTTTCTTTGCTCTAGACGCAATAGTGTGCTTCATTCAGTTGATAAAGGAAAGGCTGTAATGGGCTGTTGCTTTTGCTGCAAATGAAAATTTGGAAGATGTTTGCACAGAAATTTTTTCTGTTCAGGAAACCTTTTCTGGGTCTATGGAATTTTGTCTCCGATATTGAAGATTGATCTCTCCTGTGGACCAGCGCGGAGGCTTGCACTACTCATGTGAAAATAAGGAACTGAAATCACCAAACTAAATCATCAAATGTTGTAAGCGATGAAGCGTCGTTTTGAAAAATCCCTGAAAATGTTTTGTTCACTTTGGCGTACATATGTGGCTATACGGTTCGCTTAATATAGCTAGCAGGGAAGTTGACACGACCAACTTAATAAGGGCAGCCTTTCGCGGGGCATTTCGGCCTTTGCGCCTTAATTTATGCAAGAGTTTTTTAATGAATGTTTTTTTGCCAAACGACAAGATGCCAGTGAGAATGTTTTACATATTATGCTTGAAGTTCTGGTGATATAAGCAATCGCAATGGTCCAGTGTTAGTCGGCATCAGACTATTTCTATGAGCTCTATGCATATTTGCCCCTCATCAGCTGGACTACTCAAAAACAGTGCAGCACTTGCGAACTGTTCAGCATTTCGCATACATTACGCTTTTCTTCTTTTGGTGCATGCGTAATGATATCGTCGGCATGACTTGGCAAGCACATACATACCTTGAAGATATCTAAAGGGTGTCTTCGACACTTCACTTTCTAAGATACCTGCCGGCAACTTCATTGTCAAATTGGGCTCATTGTTCCTAAAAATGACAGTTAATAGGCACATATTGTCATGTGTAGATTGCTGCAAGCTAATTGATATATGCATGCAGGGATTCCTACACGCATCTTTGCATGCTTCTTGCAAAATGATTAGATATTGATAGGAGATTTAATGCCCAAAACTAGGAATTCAATCCGGCAACTATATTTCGCAATAGTGAAATATAGCAGCATTAAAGTGTTTTAACACGATGTAATAATTGGAATATTATTCAATTTTAAAAATAGGACGAGCAAATTGTGCCTATAGAATTGCATCATCAAACAATCAGTCAATAGCATCACGCATTGTTTGTTGTGCAGCTTCTGCTTGTTTATATGCTGCCAATAGTATCCCCTCTAAAACTTCAATATTTGCAATTTTTTGAAGAGCTAAAGGATCTTAATCGAAAGCATCGTAAAATCAACGGATGAATTTATTGATTTTTCAGTTAAAACGTTTTTATCCGGCAATGAATTTTCATGGTGAAATCAACCGACCAGACTGTTTGTTCTCTTCCTATCGAGCCACTCTGACCAGCAGCATCGTCGGAACGAGGACGGCCGTGGGAGTCAGACTATCCTCTTAAGTAGGACAATGATGAATCGACTTGTCAGCATTCTGTGGGCAGGCGATGAGCCTAAGCGCTAAATTTCAAGTGACCTTGCATTTATTCGTAATGAATGTTTTGTTGATTGAAGTAAATAAATAAATGAAGTAAATAAAATCGGCTTGCTATTTGAGCTACTTCCAGAAGTTAGCAAACTGATGCTACGTTTTGCCATACCTAGAAGGTAGATGAATCTGATTCATGTGCTACTCTAGATCAGTCAGCTACGTTTGCGCCCTTGAACTACTTTTGCGTACTCGAGGCCACCTTTTCTACTCAAGTAAACACTGCCCATCTTTTCTCACATCTTCCTGAATCGCGGGCGGCCGCAAAGCTGTACATCTGCGGCTATACTTTACGATTTCCGCCCTCCATCATGGGCAGCAGATATTCTCTGTTCAGCTCAATAATTCCATTTCATAGTTTATGTAACAAGCACCTTATTTTACTCCATACTTTATCATTTCGCGCAAACGCTACTTTTGTCACATTTATATCCATGCGTATTTTCTATTTAGTCGTGTATTTTCTATTAGGTCTCTAATTCAAGTCGTTATGCATTTATGTATTTTAATATGCTGTTGAAGTTCATCATTCGATATTCAGTAGTTCCCATCTATTTATTTTCCTTCCTATCTAGGTTATTTTATATTTGTACCTGGATAATGCGTAATTTGCATATATTTTGCAACTTATTTGTTTAAGATAATGAGTGACTGATTGATTAAAGAGTTTCATCAGATTCATTTTATCATGACCGCAAATATTTTGGAGCACAATATAATTTCTTATAATCATTTGATGAAAACATAACCTTTCTAAAAACTAAATATTTTGCAGTAAAAGTTTCAAGGCTAATATATATCAACCTGTAAATAATGTAACCTTAAGAGGGCGAAACCGTGGTATAATATAAATCGTAGGAAATCAGATACTGGGATGTGTGATACACTCTCAAATAAAAAACCATATCAATATTCCATCTGAAATTTCGTCACGCGATAAAGATAAGAAATTGTGATATGAGCATCGAATAGTTAAGGCTATAAGGGGTGTGGTGACCACTGACCATTGGGCATTAATGTATTTCGAGTTGCGTTTAGTGGAAAGCTATTCAACCGTCACTGATTTAAAAAAAATGAGGCTTTGAATGTATTTCTTTTCATTTTTGTTACGTCTTTAGAAATTTTTAGCTGTTATTAACATTTTTGTGACTTATTTTCCATCAAAAAAGGCCGCTAATTGACACCATTCTCCACTAGTTACCTAATTTGGGATGCCGACCTGCAATCTGCATATGTGATTTCCAATAATGAAATTACTTTAGAAGTTCAAAAATTAAAATTAATTTTACAGCTCTCAGAATTGGCAAAGAAAACGATTTTTTTTTCTTTTAAATGAATATGTGAAAGTGGTCCAAAATCTGCGCTGACAAAATTTTACGGCAATATTTATAAATGTTCACTTCTCTCGTATAAAATCTGTCGTCATATAGCATGCGCTAAATAAGGTAACAAACAAACAAACACAATTAAAAAGTGCAAATATTCAGGCGATGAACCTATTTAAGCAAACATACAAATCGGCTTTTTGAGTCATAATTTTCCATATAAAGTGAGAAATGAAAATGTGCATATAAATGTGTGAGGATTATCACATGAAAATTACCACATTTGTGTTCAACTCCTCACTAGGTCATTCGCCATCACTCTTTTTTGGGTCAATTCGACGGTAATTGTAAAGAACCGCACATTTGATGGCCCATTCAAAAATATCTTCCACATTTCTTTCGTGTGTCACTTCATTCTTTTGCGCTCTTTCTTACTTTCGTCGTTACTTATAGATCACTTTTGTTCATTTTTTGTATTGCCATTAATTCGTCAAATTTCATCATTTTTTTCATTTATCTGCGTTTCAATTTCAAAAATTTAATGATTCAGGAAAGGTTCATTCATTTAGATATTGTAGAGATCAATAAGTTTCTCGTTTCTTTTCACCCAACTAGTGAATCTGAAACGAACTGTAGAATTGTTCATCGAACATGATAGGATATGGGGTAAATGAACCTTGCTCCTCAAACACCAATGTTCTCTTCTGTGAGCGACGGCAACTGCCTATGAAACTTCTCCTATCTCTGGAGAAGTGATTGCATGTTGTAATCCATGCTATCCAACGATAATGGATAATGATTTCATTAAATTTAGAAATGAAAGTAACAAATGGGAATAAACATGGGTAACGTCGGATACAAACAGTCCCAAATGCAAGGGCACTGCTATACTAAACATGCGATTACCGCCGGTTCTAATCAGTCGTAAAATTTCGATTAGCCTCCGGGTTCTATCTTCTTGCAGCATCGTCTTTTCTGATCAAGCTCTATCCCTCAACAATCACTAAGTTACCTAATTTCCCCAACATCTTCCACATTTCAGTGGGAGATGTGAGGTATCTGTATCTCGTATGGACTATGGATTTCTCGTGTAACGGTTGCGCATAATCTGCAGTGAATTTTGGCTTATCATGTGCGATTGATGTATGATGTCTTTAAAGCACATCTTTTCAGATGACACTCATCATTGGTGTTCTCATGCTCGTTTCAAATTGTCTCGCGGAATTTCACCACAATCGTAAGTTCTCAGGAGAATTTGAATATTAGATGCGACTTTATAAGAAACGATTTCAATTGACATTTGTACCTTAAGAGAATGGAAGCGATGTTTGAATTTGAGAGGTGAGAAAACATCAGAGAACTTTTGAAGAGCAGTGCCACTTTGGGTGGGCGCATCTCGCTAAAAGGTAGGGCATCTTCATGGCCCTCTGAGAAGGGTGTGTTGTTGTCGAAATTTAGAAGCACTCGACTAAACCACCAAAATAAAATCTCGTGGTTGAGTGCGTTTTATTTTGTGAATATAGTGAACGGAAGCAGCCTCAGGTAACGGTGTGAGGCGATGTTTGCAATCTCTTCAGAGCTTCACTTGCACAAAGTTCGTACTACCAAGTGCTATATATATTTGTACGCAACCTGGCATTTGCATGTGCATTAATTTCTTTTGGTTCGTACTACCGAGTGCTAACGAATATGTTGCACCACTTGTGGCGCGTCATTTTGCTAGCGAGTTTAACCTTCTTTAGTTGCAACGCATTCTAACTCATTTGAGCAAGAAAAGCTGAGTTCATCCTCTTGTCACTTCAAGACCGCCAATGCTGAAGGAATCTATAAAAGAATGATAACGAACGTGCACAATGTTCGATGCTTTCTGATGATTTCATTAGAGAAACTTCACAATGGCGGGTAACGTAATCGTCAAACTGTTTCCTTCAGGGCGAAGGAAAACCATGCCTCCTATGTGATCTTGCAGCAGGGGTCCCTTCATCCTACTAGATGATTACTCATCACCCTCGCGATAAAGAGGGTGATTTGGCTCAAAGGACGACCATGCAGATAAGATCGGCCAACGCCCATATCCTATAGCATAGCAAGGATATCCCCAGTAGATTTGCAGGTCTTTTCGGGCACTTAAGCTTTCAAATACAATAATTCAAATACAAGTGCAAGTTTCAAATACCTCGCCTGTAATGTTCGCAATTAGGTGCGGCGAATAATGGGTGCCCTCTAATACTGGCGGAGATTAGTGCAAAGGTTACGTTGACCTCGCCAGTTTCTGTTCAATTTTCCTTATCTCTCGTCTTTTCTGATGGAATTTGAATGGTTTGAAACCCATCATTCCAGGTCATTGTAATGGAATTACTGTTGAATAAATCGCCGTCAGAGGATTTCTTCTGCTTCAACTTCCGCCTGGAAGTAATAGGATAAAATATTCTTCTCCAGGAAACCACCTTCACAACCCCTGCTCCTACTTCTTGATTCACTCGGACAATTAAAAGATTGTTTTTTGAATATATTTAGAAGCCTGATGAAACATTTAGGGGACAATATCTCTGCCTTTTCCACTAAATCCTCTTCATTCAATGCCCATTCCTTAAAACGCCGGGAAATTTAAAGATCGTCCGCCCCGCTCCATCCGAGTTGAAAAGGTGTTTGCTTAAAAAAACCCTTAGAGCAACCGAATTTTGATGTAATATAGAGCAAAATGGACGAATATCCGGAATTTTACATATTATCCATTATTGACTCTTATCAGTCGACATTGAATAGGCAAATCTAAACATCGTTATTGCACTCATGATGTTAATATTTCTATTTTAGAATTCCGTCAATACACATGCCTAGCAACAGCAGCGGGAGAGCCTTCTGACTGTACACTTCGCTTTAAAGAAGGCGATAATGAACGAACAACGATAAATGATAGTGGTTGCTTCACGGTATGTACTGAATCTTTTAAAGTTCACTTATTCTAGAATAACACAACTAATCGCATAGAAGTTTTTTTTATGAAAATGATTGATAGATGATGCAAAGGAACTATGTCGAAATATCGCAACTGGTGTATTGTTTGAGTGCGACGTTTTGATCTTCTGTTCGTTCCACCTTGAAGAACGAATGAACGATTCAATTGTTAAACTATTGGAGAGCTTCAGTTGCAATAAAAATGACAAATGTGAGGTGGATATTTTTAATCGATGGGAAGGAAAGACTGCAATTTCTTTCCTTAAAAGAATGATTTTTTTTATGAAAATGATTGATAGATGATGCAAAGGAACTATGTCGAAATATCGCAACTGGTGTATTGTTTGAGTGCGACGTTTTGATCTTCTGTTCGTTCCACCTTGAAGAACGAATGAACGATTCAATTGTTAAACTATTGGAGAGCTTCAGTTGCAATAAAAATGACAAATGTGAGGTGGATATTTTTAATCGATGGGAAGGAAAGACTGCAATTTCTTTCCTTAAAAGAATGTAATAATTACAGGAAAAAGATAACGACCGAGGGCAATTGCTCACTTATTGTCCACTACAGTGTCCAGATGCCGAATCGGCATACGTTCTACTTAAGAGACCATCGAACAACAACAAATGCGTCACATTCTTCAGTTATAACGTCATCAAACGTCGCAACGATTGGTTCCTTTGGCGATCCGGCAAATGCCTTAGCGAGGAGATTCAATTCGATATCGGATGCACATTTCCATTTAAGCAAATTAAGCCGAATCCTAAATTCGTTAAAAAAGATCATTAACGTATAATGCTTGTTGCTGCTAATTCACCAAAATCTTCGATGGAACTCCTTTTATGTTGCGTAAGGCGATGTGAGGGCTGAATCGTTGAGTTTTTCATGGTGAAGGATATCTTTGCAATCATGAATCATCATATCCACCCGAAAAAAAAACCCATTTTCCAGATTTTAGGACCGAGGAAAGGAATGGTGTACTTATAGATTTCAGATATTCAAAAAAGATTGCTCTATTTCAAGAATTTTCGTAAGTAAAGTCACAGAAAGGTAACCTTCTAAGACAATATTCAGCATACTTTCAAGAGCTTGTGAATGGAATCTTTGAGGTGTTGCTCTCTCAACAGTCACCGTGTCTATGATTGATTTCACACATGCTTTCCTTACCATAAATTACCGAGCATTAAGGCAAGTGATACCGATTAGCGAGCTGAGTTTCACTTCAGAGTCATGGATCAAGAAATGTTTCTCTTAACAGTTATATTCAGATGCAACCTATAGCCGAGCGAAGATTTCGCATGTCAATTTTCTTCACGTTTGCGCCTTTAAGTGGCGTAGCAAAATGTTTCATTTTTCACCGAGAAGTCAGTCAACATTTGAGATGAGACAAACATACACACGAACTTTGTGATTTCCTTGATAGCATCCTTCATTCTAATAACCGAATTAGATACCACTTATCGAAAAGCGTACTCTGTCGATGAAGATATGCCAAAAAATTTTAGACTTGTTATTTCAAAATGAATGTTTTCTTAATGGCCTGAGTCAGGTAGGGATTATCTATGGCGGATGGGTAGGACAATTTGCAAGTGCAGTAAATTTTGTGGCATCCTAATTTACAACAACTTCGTGAGGGTAAATTTTTCTTTTTGTGAATTTTTAAGTGAAAGCACAAAAGTGTTGAAATAATTCAAAAGCAGAATTGGTTTCCACTACGATTACATCTTATCACTGATAGCTAAACTTATCGTTATTTTGATGTTAAATTCTGTATTGGTGAGAAAATCAAACTCTACAATCATACAAAATTTTTTACTTCCCCTTTAGCACTGTTTCAAACATAACGTTGAACATTTCGTGAATAAATAATTTCTTATCAAATGCAAGCAGATGTTCAATATTTATATCTGAAACATTGTGAATGAATGGGGCATCTATGCGAGGAATATAATAAAACATATCTCCTATAGAAATACAAAATTCACATTAATTGCCTCATCGATAATATATAAGACACAATAATGTGATATAAATAGCATATATATGCGCATTCTGTCAATTAATAAATACTTCGTAAAAGTAAATGAGAAATATCATCTGAACAATTTATGCATGACGAAACAAATGTGCTATGCATCAAAATTCAATGGGTGAAAAATTGGGGGAAGAGGGAGTGGTGAGGATCACAGATAGGAATTTCTGATTATCCAAGCACAAAAAGAAATTCGATTGCGATCATTCGAATTTTCATAATTTCCGGAAATCTTGCAGTTTTCAATTTTTGGTGAATTTGCTACACAAAAGTGTTGAAATAATTCAAAAGCAGAATTGGTTTCCACTACGATTACATCTTATCACTGATAGCTAAACTTATCGTTATTTTGATGTTAAATTCTGTATTGGTGAGAAAAAAACAAAACAAAACATTTAAAGATCAAGCGACTCACATCAAAATATTTTTATAAAACATTATATTTATGCCGAATGTGAATTAAAATATATCATTGATGGTGATGCTCATTAAAATCCATAGAAATCAAAATTGTATTCAATAAAATAAATGTGAACAAAATATGAACGAAAAAAATAGAAGTGACTTAGGAGCCGCTCCCAAAAAACGATCTAAACTTTGTCCCGGCTATTTCCTCGGCGATAAATGGCTGCTCATATAAAGAGAGTCGCATGTTTCTCATTATGAACGACATCCATGCTACTATTTGACATCAAATCCGGATCGATGCGCTCGAACAGGCTTCATGAATCTGCGTCACTGAAACGGATGACTATTTGTAATATATTCTGGTAAAAACTTTTTTTGACAGATAAATTCAGTTTTCTATCAAAAATGTTTGGACAGGTTGCTAAGATATTAGCGTAGAAGGAGGTCGCTTGATCAGATTAACTCGTTCCTGTTTACACTGCATGATAATGACTCACTCAAACGCTAAAGAAGAGAGGAAAGAAGCACTTTTAACGATGCCTTTAGCATCTCTACGCTCTAGTTTGCACTAAAAACACTGCAGAAACCATATCTACACTGCGCTAGATCATCTTCGTAAATAGACTGATGAAAATCCACAACTAAGATAGTATTGTTTAGACCTTTTCGAGTGTGTCGATATTGAGCACCACCTCATGAACTTCAGACGGTTTACCGTTAGCCTCTTTCACCACTGGTCGGTGTGAATGTTTATGTCGACGACGGCGACGATCCGATAGAGCAGTTATGTGCTGAGAAGCACTATCCAGGGATGTTGATTGCTTTAACTGAGTAGCACCTGCAGTCTGAGCAGCACCTGCAAAACGGGTCTTAGTCACAGTTTGAGTTTTTCGGGCTAATCTCATGCTTAGTGGTAAGTAAGTTGGGACATTCAGAGATTCTAAGGACATAAGAAAGATCTTTTGAATCTATAATCAATGTTCTCTTCAGGAAATTACTTGAATATGCTTGCTGAATTGAAATTCTTGCTAACGATTCAAAATTGGCTTTACACAACAAAGAGAATCAAACATATGGAGCGATCATATTCCTTTAGTTAGATATTACGAATTGCTAGCTTCTATAGCAATACGACAATGAGGCCGTATGGAAATAACCTCGCAAACCGTTGCGTTATTTTCAAATTATTGCAGATATCGAATTGAGCGATTGTAAAGGTGTAACATACATTTTTCAGCATGTTTCTTATGCCGATATCTGCGATAGCTTTGTCTCCAGTGCTCGGCGGCTTCTTTCGACATCTTCGGTGCTGTTTGATCTAGTTTTACTACACATTTGCTTTGAAAGGCACGGATTACACGGAACTGAAAAAAGATTCTCATTGTTCCTTTTTTATGATTCTAAGTTTATTACCTGCAATGATAGAGCAATAATTTTTGAAAATTGAAATGTTAGTAAAAACTAGAGTGGTGTTAAGAGAAAATGAGAAACTAGGACGAAACAAGAAGAAAATGCCATCGTCTTTAAAGATAAATGCAAGTGGTAAAATAGGCTATCGGGTCTATCACAATATCAAACATTGCGACCCAAATCACTCATCCAACAACCTATTTTCAAAGATTATCAAAAAAAAAAACCAACGTAGAATAATGCCTTCAACTGTTAATCAATCCAATCAACTATAGAAATCTTCCTTCAAATGTTCACTGCTTTTTTCGTTAATCCCTTACAAAGTATATGCGAAAGACATGCTCATTCCTGAAGTTGGTTAATCACAGTGAGGTATGGTGTTGAAACCATCATATAGGTTGGATAGACCAACACTCAACCACATAAACTTCAAATTGCAACCATTATAACAAAAATGATATGGGCGTAGATCACTTCGTTTCTTCATATTCAATACAATTTCCTTTGCATTGTATGCCGCGATAAATTTGCATCTAACGACTACACTACAGCAATGTGTTATCTGTGCCCATATATGCGTGGTTGTTTTTTTCGCTTTTTTCGTGAAGCGCTCAAACCATAGGCAACGAAATAGGGTAGCTTGTTATGGGTAAAAAGATGCGTTTATATAATGAACTAAAAGGTGTTTTCCTTGAGAGGTGTTTCTCAGGAAGCAATAAAACGTTGAGCTAAATAAAGCACCACTCGATGCACTTACATGCAGAAGAGTTTTGAACTCGGAGTTAATACATTGCTCGGGTTTTACCCGATATGCTTTTTCAATACGGTAATGCCGACGGAAGTAGTATTAATTATATAGGTTATGGAGTGAACTTTTGTGAAAAACTGCGCTGAAAAACTAATAGTTTGCAATATTTATACTAATAGTTGATTAAGACAGGTATTGAATGTTGATTAGTATGCGTTCAGCTATTTCGATTTCAATAAATTTAAAAGTTACATGAAGTGCGAAGAGTGCTAATCCTTTCATCCAGAGTTGTTTACCGCTGCGTAGACGTATAGGATCCCATGGGCGAACACGAACGTCATAATGCCCATTGATATTGATTCGGGTAGGTTTCATTTCACCACGGCCATATGCCAATTGTTTCGGCAATCGATTACTGGGAATAGTGGTTACAATCTAAAGTATGAAACTTACCAACTCGTAATACACAATATTAAAAGAACGAGAAGAATCTAATAATGTCGTTAAATTTTCAATAAAGAAACAATAAGCAATTGATAAAATATGCTTGAAGAAAATAAGCCCTTTGCGTTTAAGGGTGATTTATTTGATGAGTCGAGGGGGGGGGGGGGGGGGGGGTNGGGGGGGTTCAATTTTTGCGACTATCCAACAAAGAGTTCCCATATGCTGCATTATTATCATACGTCTTATCTCACATGGGTGATGTTTCACTTCGTTTCGTTCTTCACACACAAAGTCTGCTACGGTTTTAAAGTTACACTGTGTCTTCGCGAACTGCTTGCCATATTGTATGTGGTATAGGGCAGCAACTGCATTCAATAATACTTTTCAAAGAAAACATCTGATATGAAGCAACTTACCTGTCCCCAAAGAAGAGTAGATGCGCCCAACAAAAGGCAAATAATCCATTGTTTGTTGCTGAGTGCAGCTGTTGAAAACCACGCACCGCCATATTGTACAATCAAAATTTGTGCAAGAAACGTTGATGACCATATAATACAAAATATTCTATTGTTAATGAGGCCCTGCAATAGCGATTGGTAATACTGAACGATGATATTCGATAATCAAAGTCTTGTAGCTAGCTCTTCATGAGTTATTTCAGCTATGTATCGGGCGCATCCTCATTCATCACTTCCCGAAAAAACGATAATGGAATAATCGAATGCGCTCATCGTAGAAATAGGGAACAACAACTGTAAAATCTGGCCCACAGCCGGAAACTCGCCGGAAATTTGATATAATAGAAATTAGATCATTGTCATAGGTAGTGAGCATCAGATTACGTTAAGAACACCAGTAACTAATTTTGAGTCATGGAAATCTTGGAGTAAAAAAAAAACAGCTCTAAAACTTTCAGTAAAGCAATTCTAATGGAAAATGTAGATTTCCGTGGAACTAAGAAGGTTAGCGCAAAAAGAGTCGAACTAGCAGATCGAAAGGTAATAGCAGAGCTTAGTGCATTAAGACTTGGATTAGCTTAGCGGTCTTTAACAAGTATGATTAAGAACACCAGTAACTAATTTTGAGTCATGGAAATCTTGGAGTAAAAAAAAAACAGCTCTAAAACTTTCAGTAAAGCAATTCTAATGGAAAATGTAGATTTCCGTGGAACTAAGAAGGTTAGCGCAAAAAGAGTCGAACTAGCAGATCGAAAGGTAATAGCAGAGCTTAGTGCATTAAGACTTGGATTAGCTTAGCGGTCTTTAACAAGTATGGATGCAGTTCGGTATAATCTACCTCTAGAAAAAAGAATGACCCGAACGATCTTAGCTTTCATAAGCTGGCCCCTTATGAACTTATAAAGTTGAATGACAGTTTTCTGCTCATTTTGCGCACCATCCTTATCTTCACGTACCTAATAATAGCATTTTTTTAAAGCGTAATTTTATGGGGTAACTGCCATTGTCAAATAAACTGCCATCTATCGACTTATAGTGTCCTACAAAAAAATATTGGTAAACGCAAACGCCACGTGAAATCGAATATGGAGCACTGACAAAGTTATGCTGACCGTAATGATGCGTTTCACCTAACTTTTGAAGTGGAAGATGAAAAACAAACAATTGTGCCTTGTGAAGTTTTTAATTTCTATGTGAAAAATAGATAATATCGGATATGGTGTGAGTTATTAGAAGGAAATGAAGCAAGATATCAAGACGAAGAAAGTGATTAGATCATAGAAACCGATTTTGGCACATTGGACCAATGTGATAAGTTCTTTCAGGGACCACTGGCAAGATCAGAACCAATCCAAGCAAATCTATCAGATGTGAATTTCGCAAGAAGCAAGAAACTCTGGAAATATTCATCTTCTATCCATACGAAATAGCTTCCGACTGTAAAAGCACAGCACAGACATGATATTACCGTAATGCAATTTTTCAAAACGAATTTGTAAAACCGGCATGCCTTTTTTTACCGTAAATTATAGGCGAGAAGATGTTGCATAGTTGTGGTTTGTTTGCCTCTGAATGAAGTGCTGATTTTTACATTGAATTTTATTTTGGAAATAAGAAAATGACTCATTTGTGCTCACCTTGAAAATATTTCTTTCATTGTGCACCTTTCTCGAGTTGATCTCATTGAATAATGTCATTAAAACAAATGTGTTGAAAATAATTGTAAAATGTTGAGTTGGTGGTGCAAACAATGGAGCATATATTCCACTCGCCACGCCGAAGATTTTATGACCTTAAATAGTATTAATAAAAAATATTTTCATTATTCAACTGTTATATTTTTTATAATAGAGCTATTCTAAAAATACGGTTTCATTTCATTAATTTATACTCCATAGCGCTTATAGGAAGATTTTTGCTTGGAAGAAAAACATTATTTTTTAAAAATAAGTTTATAGTTTTTAAAAATATTTGTTTTCAAAAGGCGATAAATTGTTGTGCTAGACTTCGACTTGAAAAATATGCTATTCATACCACATGTAGTTGAATCCGGTCGTTAAAGTGATAAAACTACTACTTGGTGGAATAAAGATGGTTGAATAGCCAAAAAAATGCGCTATACAACTTCAAACACTTAATGAAAGGTTACACTAACTGCAGCTAGTTGTCTTGATCTAGCACGGCGTGCCTCTGTCTTATTTTGAAAGCACATCAGTCTCTGCATTTGTTTTCAAGTTCTCAAAAGGCGTTCATGAGCGACTTATTGATTGCATAAAGCGAAGAAACTTGAGGTGCAAAGTTCAAGTCTGCAACAGCTTCAAGACTGCAACGTACTTCAGCCATATTTGTCACATTCAGCTCGAATTTTTGGCGTCAGCCATTTGAAAGAAGCATTCATACCATAGAAGAGTAAAGTGAAGAGGATCGTCATCTGATAGATCGCATGACATACGATGTTCTTGACCATTGTTCGAGAAATAAGTGACTTCTTACGTCCATAGGGTTTACGATTGAGCAACTCCTCTACTGGCATCTCGGTGGCTAGTGCTAACGATGCAAGTGTATCCATTATTAGATTTATCCATAGCATATGCACTGCTTTCAACGGAGAATCGGCGATCGTACACGCACTGACGAATGCGGTGAGAACCGCAACAACATTAACGGTTAATTGAAATTGCAAGAACTTGCTGATCGAGTCGTATACATTACGACCCCACATCACTGCCTTCACTATCGATGTAAAGTTGTCATCAGTGAGAATAATATCAGATGCTTCCTTTGCGACATCCGTTCCAGTTATACCCTGAAAGATTCAACTTGAGCCCAGTTCATTCACTTAGCAACTAGGTGCATAATTTGAAATAAATGTAGATCTTCAGCCAGCCTTGAGTGACCATAATTCCGCTCGATTTTGATGTATTAACCTAAATTTTGCTATAGGGCTTTGAAGTACGCATTAAAATTACCAAATTTCTTATCCCTAACTTCACTGATTATCGAGCTGGATTTTCGAGACAGACAGACAGGCACATGCATGCGTATGCACAGACACGATGTCGCAACAGTGCTCTTCATGAAACAATCTGCAAAAGCTTATAGCAAGCGTATTGGCTGTACAATGATGGAAGAAAACTATTTATGAACGCCAAGTGGAGGAGTAACGCCCAAGAAACGTCAAATAAAGTGGCAAAAATGTTACGGATGTGCAGTGAGGCAAGAAAGGAACTGCTGAACGTCAGCGCAGCTGTAGAAAAAAAAACTGCTCCAATAAAATGATAAAAATTATTAATTCATTAGCGTTGGTCAAAATTTGATTACCATCGCAAAGCCAACGTCGGCTTTCTTGAGTGCTGGTGCATCATTAGTTCCATCACCTGTTACGGCGACAATTTCACTGAAAATTGCAATGGTTAATTAGCTGTGCTTTGTATACATAAGTCATTCGCAGCAAGCGGAACAATTTTGAGAAAAGTTTGATAAGTTTAAAACGTTAAAAAAGGATCATCATAAAAGATAATCGATGTTTTTCCTTGAATAATACTGATAGCAAATCAATAAAAGAGGCGTGGGAAGTATTCTTAGGTGAAATATTTGGATTAATGCTTAAATGCGGAACAACGATACGTTATCTGCGCTGAATTTTCTTGTTCTTAAGACTTTTCCGGATATCACGTCACTTTCAATCATGTATAAGATGTGAGCTATTCTAAGAATTACAGAATTTAATTTATTTTCAGCAAATTTCGTTGAATAGGCAATTGTAGTGGAATTGTTAAGACTTTAGACAAAATCGCAGCTGATTTNCCAAATTTGATCGAGTTTCTCTTGAATAACTTTTCCGTTTTTATCTCGAATTCTGAAAAATGTTTCACAATTTATCGCAAAGCTTGAATCGCAGTCGACCTCACAAGTTTCAGCAGACAACTTTTCGAGATGGAAAATAATTGCCATATTCAGAGCGTTTAGCAAATTTATGAACAATTTTGAGATGATAGAAGAATAAGACAGCAATATGGAAATTGCCACTTTGAATAATTTCGTTACAACCGACTGTAAATGAATAATGAATCACTTTTTTGACAACGATTGGAATTTTTTTTCTGCACCTTAATCAAAGGGATTCTCAATCTATTTTTCAAGTAGTACTGGGAGACACTTTACTTTGCCAACCTTTCATTGAATTCTTTGCCTTCTAACGCTAAGAAATCTTCTCCAGGTTCGAGGATGCGACAAGCTGTGGCAATTGCTCGAGCTGTATTGATATTATCTCCGGTAACCATACGAACCGTTATGCCCGCACGTTTACATTTCTCGATAGCGTCTGGGACTTCAGGTCGCACTGGATCCTTAAAAATTTATTCATTCTCAAAAGTTAATTTAATTCCATAGGATCAATAATTGATTCGAAAGTAAGTTGAAGGTACAAACATCAGAATACTCGATATGCTATCTCATAAACTGCTATGGGGGAAATGTTCTTTGAGCGAAAGAATGTTAGCAATTTCGAAACGAGAATCTGAACCTCCGAATGTTAATAATTCGATCGAAAATTTGACCTCTTTCGAGTTTTCATTTCCACCCACAAGCACATACCTGAATTCCACATAGAGCGATACCAACGATATCGCTAGATACCTCCTCTTCGTTGTCCCACTCGAGATCACTTTCGTTATCGAATGGTACCTAAAGATAATAACCATTTGCAGGTTGTCTTCTTTTTATTCAAACAAATTCATCAAAGTTATTAGAAAAATTTTTTGTCGAAATGAGGTGGTGCATTATCGCAATTACAATTATGAGAACTTTATTTCAGTAAGGAGATAGTTCATAAGAAATATTCTTTGATACTAATCGTATGAAAGTGAACGCACCTCAAATCAACCTCAAAGTACTCTATGTAATAGTAAAGTTATTTATGCTTATAGTGATTGTAGGATACTACTCAACACAAAAGCGAATGCTGTGAGAGTTTGTCCTGAAATGCATTCGGAATAAAACGTTTGAAGATCGATAAGATACCAAGAAGATTGCTGATAATGTGCATCGAAATCATGTCATCGTAAATTATTTCATATGAAGCGTAGATTCATAGTAATAAAATCAATGAAAATTGCTAAGAAAAATGCGGAATTATGAGTAGAATACAAAGCAAGACATAGTTTTCTTCTCATTTCTATCTTAAAATGACAGCATTTATAAACATTTAATAAAGAATAGAGGAAATCGAAAGGAATTTGAGATTCTCCGTTAAAAGAATAAAAAGAATCCAAAGTAAAAAGCGGAAGACGCTGAAGTGCATTACAAAAATAGCAAGTGGGAAAAGAAACGAAAAGAAACTGAAATTCGTGTATATGTTGCTTCTTGTGTGACTTGAGAGTGCAAAAAAATTAAGCGTGCATTTGGCTCACACATAAATAGCGAAAAACTAGCAAAATGCAACAGCCGTGGTTTCCTTTAAATACAAATACAGCTGTTTGCTGCATTGCATGTATACGCCCGACGCTGCATTATTACAGCTCTTAATTTCTGCGCCTTTGAAATGACCGCAAAACAGATTGTAGAGCAAAATGCAACAGCCGTGGTTTCCTTTAAATACAAATACAGCTGTTTGCTGCATTGCATGTATACGCCCGACGCTGCATTATTACAGCTCTTAATTTCTGCGCCTTTGAAATGACCGCAAAACAGATTGTAGGAAGATTATACGTCCTGAATGCATATGTTTGCTTGGAATAAAACATCTGAAACATCAACGAATGACTGAAATCATCGAAGTGGATTTACTTCAGTGAATTTCGCATCTCTTGCCGACGTTCGGATATAGTCCTTATAGCCTATACAAATTGTACGGAGACCATTTTCGGCCATATTCGTCACAACTGTTGATATTAGTTCGGCCCTTGTTTGCTCATTGAAAGGATGTGCTTGTCCATCGGAACCGATAAAATATTTGCATCGAGCAAGAACGATTTCAGCTGCACCTTTTTGATAGATACGGAAACCAACATCGATGCCATTTTCGAGCAATCTGATCACGGTCATCATAGACTTTCGTGAAGAGTTGAACGTATACACCTAAAAGATCAAACATTCACAAGCTCTTCGCCATCGACCACCACTGCTTCGCGCTCAAACACTTATGGCGACAAGAGGAGGTTTTGTTCGGCGTTCTTGTCTTTTTGCCTTTTTGCAAATTTCCTTCTCTTAGGCGCATTTTGGCAACATGTGTCTGTTTGCCTCTGTGCCTCTGCAGTAGTTTATCCTCGAGAATCAGTACATCTAAAGCTAAGAAATATAGCGGTTATAACATGGCCGTATTGTGATTCGAGTTCATTCATCAGCATCGAGTGCAGCTGAAATTATCTTATTTTAAACTGCAGAACTAAGTTACAATCAATGGGATTTTCATTTTGAACCATTTATGCTGCAGAAAACTTTTTTAAGACTTGTGGGAGCTGTCAGTCATATCAATTCAAACATTGATGCATTACTGCACGCATTTTATTATCTGTGGACGATTCATGTCAACTGCCGATCGACATGAGTGGATATACAATAATGAGGATCACAGCCGTCTTTCAGGTTCACTTCTGGAATCGTCACATGCATAGCAACAATCAACGAAGAGCTATTTGGCTGATGGAATTGATGCGATTATGACCAAATAGGACCAGTGGCGTGGATGCTTTCAAGATTTATCCCCTACAAACAATTAAAACTAATGCGATGAACGTAATTAAAGTAATTTAAAGTAATCATATAATCTCGCCCTCTTCCATATTTATTAAATTCATTTAAACGTTTGTGTGCACTTATGCTAATTTTGCTCTTTTGCAATGAGCAAGCTTTAACCTTGAATAGGCCCTCTTCAGGATACTTTCGCCGAATTTCGGCATAGTTACCACCTATCGTCTGTACGAATCCGAGCAATCCACATTCTGTCTTATTGCCGAGTTGCTGAATCTGCAATTATTAATTCTTGTGGCATATTTCTTAAACACAGTGAGAGCAACAAAATGATATATGTGGAAATTATAATTGCTGTAGCGATGATGTTTCAAACTGTTATATTTTGAGAAGAGATTATAAAATTACAAAAAAGAATTTTTTTTTTCAGAGAGATGGATTTCAGAGAGATGAACTGAAGTGAAAAAAATTTTTCACTTCAATTCAGAGATGAATTGAAGTGAAAAATTTTTATAGCAAAGAATTACAATGTTTATTGGCAACACTGAGATTAATGTCAATAAAAAGTCGCCCTGCTTGCTCGTTTGGTTTTGTTGGTTCAACGATCACGGTGTTATAGGCACAATTCACCGAGATTGCTTCCGCCAATAATTCAGCCGTCCCTTCATGAATTTGTTTCCTTGTTGGTTGTGTCTCTTGACTTGTGTAGTAATTACCTGCAATCAATTTACTCTCGAGACATTGAAGTTTTCATTATCCCGCTTAGTGTGTCAATACAGGTATGGAAATGTGCTGAAGGGTACCAAATGGAGATAGCAAAATATGAGCGGCTGCACAAAATGATAATAAATTTTATTTTAAAAAACTGCGCTATGATTGGTCCAAAATTCAATGGCTCCACCACTCTTATTTTTTTTTCAGAGAGATGGATTTCAGAGAGATGAACTGAAGTGAAAAAAATTTTTCACTTCAATTCAGAGATGAATTGAAGTGAAAAATTTTTATAGCAAAGAATTACAATGTTTATTGGCAACACTGAGATTAATGTCAATAAAAAGTCGCCCTACTTGCTCGTTTGGTTTTGTTGGTTCAACGATCACGGTGTTATAGGCACAATTCACCGAGATTGCTTCCGCCAATAATTCAGCCGTCCCTTCATGAATTTGTTTCCTTGTTGGTTGTGTCTCTTGACTTGTGTAGTAATTACCTGCAATCAATTTACTCTCGAGACATTGAAGTTTTCATTATCCCGCTTAGTGTGTCAATACAGGTATGGAAATGTGCTGAAGGGTACCAAATGGAGATAGCAAAATATGAGCGGCTGCATAAAGTGATAATAAATTTTATTTTAAAAAACTGCGCTATAATTGGTCCAAAATTCAATGGCTCCACCACTCTTACAGATCAATGCAAGAACTAATTTGTTTTGTTTTGCTATTCGATCGAGCAAATCAACAAATTGAATTTTATTGTTTTAAATAAAATAAACAATAAAAAAATACCGCTAATGTACGACTGGACGACGGTCATTCGATTCGTCGTTAGTGTACCGGTTTTATCCGAACAAATGCTTGTTGCATTACCCATTGTTTCACAGGCATCGAGATGACGCACTAGATTATTGTCAAACATCATCTGAACACAGCCACATATTTCACTTTTACATAGACGATTTTATTTCCAAATATATATCTCGCGTCTGGTAATGTCACATTTCCTTCTTGATCATCAAACATGTGGATCATGTTTCTATGCTATCAAGTTCCTCCAGGCGAAGAGGATCGGAATTTTAGTTGATCCCAATATCGTTTCAGGTATCTAATTCTTATTTAGACGATTAATGACGTTGATAAGGAAAATGAGAACTCAAAGGATGAGATATGTCCGAAAATATTGCCATGGAATATGATAAGTTTACGTAAAATGAGAAACATAAGCATAAGAAAATGGAAATATCTGAAAATTTGCAAACAACAAAAATTTTCTTCTACATATAATCTAAAAGAGAGATACCTCGAGCAACGGTCTCTTTCCCTAGCTTCCCAAAAATCTACTGGTGGTATATAACGGGATATTAATGCCACAGTTTCTTGAATAGTTCACCTTTCTGACTGAATAGGTGAGTGCAAGCGCAATCGCAAGAGGAAGACCTTCCGGAATCGAGATGACAAGAATAGTAACGGCGATAATAAAGAATTTCACAAATTGTCGTACATCTTTAATACTGAACGAGTTGCCCGATACGACGTATTCCTCGATACAGAAACGAGTTATAAGCACTATTAATGCAATCGTTGCAACGGTTGTTCCTGAAAAGGAGGATGCTTAACCAAACGACCGATCTGAAAAATTGACATTGCACCGGCAAACCAAAATTATTGAGAACGCGTTTGCATGAAGGAATCAATTTCCTAGAAATGTTCACTTACATCGAGTTGTTTTGATGTCTTTACTCTTCAGTATGACATTGTGAGCGTTATGCATCACTATTAGATTATAGTACTGCAGATATTGTTATGCTATAAGAGATAGCGACGCAGAAGTAGATTAATCTATACCGAATCATTGCAAGTGATCTTTTGTTTCAGTTTGAGATGGAAGAATTATCGCAGTGCAAGATTTGAATGTTTTGTGTATATTTGTGTTTGTATTTATGTTTGTGTTTGTGTCTTTATTCGTATTTGTGTTTGTGTATGCGTGTACGCATCTGTGTTATAAGGGATGTACATGCACGCATATGTGCGCGTGTGCGTTTATTGGTGCGTATTTCTATGTATGAGCGCTTATATTTGCATATGAGTGCTATTTTCCTATTCTTAAACTAATTTCCTTTGAATAAATCATCTTTTCTCTTTCCAACTTAGGCTATGTAAAGCAAATGTTGAAATGCGGATTTATTAGTGTAATTTCTTTGAATAATACAGAATCTCGATTGTTTTCTAATCTAATTTCTAATAGAAAAAGCAATGAGTGAGATAAACGATGAGGTAAGATGAGTCTTATGCGATTTTGCGTAGTACCTTTGCACCGGTCTTCTCTAATTTTATGAGATGAAATTATGCGCGAATGACCAGTAATTTCAAAATTCGCTTTGTAGATAGTTGCATTTTCGCAAGCAAAAAAGATATAAATGAGCATTTTCAAATGAAAGTGCTTTCAGTGACTTGAACATTTATGACAGCTTAAATATAAAAATTTTTGTGCGGGAAATGAGACGATATTTTGCATATTCCACCCGACGGTGCAATCGGATATCATAAACGGCTAAATAATAAAAGACGCGCGTCATTTTTTTCAACTAAATCATTCTTTGAATATAAACCTCTTGAATTACTCTACTTGACATATATTTTTTGCACCGATAAGAAAGACAAATAAAAACCCGTCAAAACCATCGCTAAAAGTAGTAAATTGTAGAAAACTGATGAAAAAGAATGCAAAGTGCGTTACACAGATTTTGAGAAATCGCTACTCAATCTTATTTTGGTGGATGATTTTGAAGTTCAATAAGGTGAGCCCTTTTATGCGCTCGTAATTACAGTAAAATCTTACGACTTTAGCTTCATTGTTCGCGTTGTTGAAACTATGGACAGGAAACAAAAATTCTCCTCATAATGCATTTAGAAAATGTAAATTTACACTGCAAAATCATAAAACGGGAATAAAGGAATTAATTTCTGTAGAAATTAGTCATTGGAAACAACACTTACAGCTAGATGAGTCGCTTACAGAATCGGGAGCTTTACCAGATCCCAATAACGTCATAATGATGCCTGCTTGAGAGTTGACACCAACCGCTGTAATGAGCATTTTGCCACTTCCTTCCATCGCATATGTCCCTTAAAGAATGTTCGCGTTGAATGAGTATACTCTGAAGGCGATTTTCAATTCGAGATGTTGGAAATTTTATGTAAAATTTTGTTTGCATCTATAATCAGGAACGATTGAACATTCACTTAAGATGATCAGAATGTTTTCTCAGACTCGATGCTCGATTCCCGTTCTTTTGTTGCTAACATCTCAGCGGTTGAGCTTGAATATCTCAAGTGCATTTCGAGAGTTTATGAGTTGTGCAAAGAGCCTAACATGCAGCTCCAACTTATTACTTCAAAAACACCTTATCTACCATAAACGTAACATAAACCAGAATTGAAGAGAAATGCCAACCTGAGAGGAGCACAGGATCACACTCAATACTTTTTGAGATATGATCCGATTCACCAGTTAAAGAGGATTCATCGATTTTAAGATCATGTCCTTGTAAGAGGAAACCATCGGCTGGGAGCAAATCGCCTGCAGTACTCGATTCATCAATTTCATCCGATTTTTGAACACTTACAAACCAAATGTGCAAATATAAATAAGGTAAAAGGAAGTATAGAAAGTAAAGTAATGAGGCGTTGGACTATTTCGAAAGAATGGCTTTATTGTTTCTTCTGTCTGATGATGCTGTCAGTCTGGAAAGATCTAAGAGCGCCACATTTATTCTTGCTTTCGTTCATCGTGTATAAACTCACATATTCCTCTTTTATCTCTATATTTTTCCTCAGCCTCTTTTCAGATGATATAAAAATGCTTCCAACGATTTACTGCTTATTTAAGTGAGGAAACTAGAGAAAACACATAAAGGAAATTTTTATGAGGAAATAAAATGAGGAAAAACCCATCAAATTACCATATTTTATACGAGCAATATCACCAACGACCAAATCATTCACCGAAATATCGATTGCTTCTCCATCTCGAATTATTGAAAATTTATGACCAGTTTCAATTTTTGCTTGTAAACCTGAAATTCGGTTCATAGGTCTGAGTAGATTATAAAATAGTTGTGTTCGAATTAATTTCTTGTCCATTTTCTATACATATTATGTACTTAAATAAATCTGTGATTGGACTTAACGTCAAAAAGTAACGATGGTAATGACCGATCAAATTTGAGCGAGAAACCGAGATCATCAGCATTGCCTTTTTTCTTTCTTTCTTTTTTTTTTGCTTCAACAGAAACTCGGTTCCCACTAAATAGCTCCCGTCGCTAGCCGACGAATATTTTGGAACTGCTTTTTTTATCCCGTAGAGAGGCAAAACATTCGATTGGCTATCGATGGAACGAAATCCAGACCAGGCAGTCATCAGTAATCTAGGCCATGCTGATTTAATGCGCTGATTATACCATCGTTTTCGAGGGAAATGCTACTTATGATTGCCTTTTGTAGAAGGATTTGAAAAATTAAATTAATTAAAGGTAGATTTTTTTCATACGTTGATGTTACGTACCACTTTTGACTTGAGAAGTAATCCATTCATGTGTGTTTCTTTGCACAGCTTTTAGAACATTATAAAATGCGTTAGTGGATTTATTTCTTCATGGAGTTCGGCAAACTGCAAATGGAAGAACACGCTAAAGAGGTTAGTATTATAGCAACTTTGCAGTTCCATTCGATATGGCATGTGATTTCATGGTGCTGATTAATATACTTCAGCAGATTCAACTGTTCACAGAAACTCAACATAAAACTTCTAATTATGTAAGACTGATAGAAGATAAGACACGATTGGGTTGTAAGATGCAATTTTTTGACTTCCTAAGTTTTGACTTCGTGATGCACATGAGCGTGCACACACACAGTTCGATGTAGCTATAACGAGCTTCAGCACAACGTTTCAAGTTGTACATAAAAGGATGAATGAACAGGTGCACATAAAAAGGAACCTCTGAATTGTCGTTCTTTTGAGTAGTCGTTAGCAGCGGTCACAAGGACCACCACTACAACACAGATCAATATCGCGACTCCTTCAATCCACGCCGAACCATGATCCTCTTCGGCATACGATGCAGCATACAAGGGGGACGGTGAACTTGATCCTTCTGAAGGAGTATAGGAATCCGGGAACAGTTTGCAATGAATACAGATGGTTTAGAGTTTAGCAATTTGCTAAAATAGCATAAACTCCCCGCGTTAGACAATGGGTGTTCTAGTCATTTTAGAAGCGAAAAGAATTTACTTCATTGATCGTTACCTTTGGAAAGTGATAATTTACGAAAAGAAGAGTTTTATTCTATTGCTTGAAGCAAATAAAATGCGTTAATAAGAGAGTCTCACGAACCATGCGTAGTTGAATGGGATAATATTGCTGAAGCATTATGCGTTAAATCCGCAACGGTGCTGTTGAGAATGTTGAGCACATTCTCCGGCTCATTGTCATCCTGGCCGGGCTCATAGAACGAGAGACCGAGTGAAATGAAACCGGCAACAACGAGAATTATTAAAGTCGGGTCCTGAAATATATAAATGCGAACTAATTCTACGAATTCGACAAGCCGCTCATATGTAGATGCGGATATTCTATGTTTTTAGTGCGTATGAACGTCACTGGAATTAAGAAATCGCTGAACACTGCATGCCATAACTTTTGAAGGCTGATGATGGCATTCTTATTGTTACGAAAAGAAACTTGATAATCCGTAACGTTCCTGTTCACAGTGATGCCACTCTAGACTTTGCTAGAAATTAGGAGAACGCTAATAAAATTTAAGCCGGGTAACTGCTTTCATTACCTCTGCAGGTATTAACGAAAGCATGTGAATATTACAAATCTAACCCTGCAGGCATCAAAGACGAGGCGAATGAAGGATTTCGATTGTGGCGGTGGTATAGTATTGGAGCCGAATTTTGCACGACGTCTTGCAAGCTCCTGTGGATCATTTGGAAGCCCGTTTAATGGGTCTACCTTGAGCAAACTGCACAATCCTTCAACACCACCATATTCATTCTCCAGCTGCAACTTGTTATGGCATGTAAAAATGTGTACAGTATGATATGCTTTCCACCACTATCACCCTGACGAGAAGAGGATCGAAGTGCGGAGTGGGAGGGAACGCCCTGCGAATACTGGAGATCTGATTGAGTGACCTGTTGGGGTGCAGCAGTGATATTTACAGCGAAGACGCTGCATATATCTTATGGAAGCGACATTCCGTTACCGTTGCGCTGCTACCTACAAGCGGCATGTCTAAAGCAGATGACCTAAAGTCCAGCGTTTTACCTTCCATAGGGAAATACAGTGGAGCGAGATGCAATGTGACAGTCGCAGCTGCTCTTCATTTAAACGAATTATGTCCACTGTTACTCACTACTATCAGTAGCGTTACTTACTATCAGAACTGGCAGTACTTGCGGTCACAACCAGTAGTCCAAATTACTGCATGCTCTCAGTACCGTGAGTGGTTATAAGAGCAGCGCCATTTGATACTGGGAATGCTTGATGCTCTCCTAGTACTACTTATTTGCCTAGGAAAGCATCCTGGGAAAGTATTTTATTTCTATCACTTCTACGTTGGTAGAAACCAGCAATTAATTGTGCTTATAGTGATTGTGCTTATAGTTCCGCTATCAGCGAAGTGGTGACAGTTTTTGATCTAATGACTAATATTAAAACATGACGATGTTCGTAAGTAGGCAGTACTTACAATAACGATAGCATTACTACCGGTAGTATTTTTATGTTATTATTAATGTTGGTTATTATTATAAATATTTACTGCTACAATTACATGAACACTGGTGTTCAGAGCTCGCCACTAACCTTCCCTCCCTGCGGCAAATGCCCCACAGGACCTCCTCAGGTAGCTCCCGTCGCACGCATGCGTACATGGATGCTTGGCTATCTATCCCAATGATCTGAGCTCATGAACAAGTGATATTATTTTCGAGAAGTCTGGTGAGTACATTATAAGCTGTAGGATGATCTCCTATGCTTTCCTTCATGTTGACCATTATTCAAGGTACCAAAAGCATCATATGCGCTTCACCTCTACTCGATTTTCACATTACGTCGATTGTATCAGAGGAAAATAATGCTTTTTAAAATGAAACATTTGTGAAGGCATAATTCAATTTTTATTTCATGCTCATTGTTGAATTTATAGATTATATTCCACAGTTAGGTATATCTCAGATTCATTTTATAGTTTCATCTCAAGAATAGTTCATTATTGCCAATTTATGACGATCATAAGACGGGAGGCATTGAGTGGAATAATTAGCGATACCAATTTTGTCACTAATTGGTTAGAAGACGCATAACATAAAATACCTTAATAACGGCTTCTGCTCCACGAGTCTCCATGAGAGTTCGTAGTTCTTCAAGAGTGCATCCGTAGTCGCCTTCTTCTGTGCCATTTCCTGACATATGATGAAGCACATTGCCAGCAAGTTTCTAAAATTTAATTCCTCATTAGATGAGAAATCGAATAGCATCAAAACTGGAGCTCAAAACTCCAAACTCAGATCGGAGAAAGTTGCACATCTTTAGCCATCAACTTCCTGGCTAATCTGTACATTGTATAATACGCCCTTGACTGTGATGTGCTTAATTTTCTAGACGTAAAGTTGAGTTTTTGCACGATTGTTGCTGCATAGTTGGTTAATTTCTTTTGTAGGTCAATTGAATGAGTTCAAGATTGGAACAGCCATCTCGCTTTAGAGGCACAAAAGTCTTTGTAACGTGTGCCCTATTCGAAGCATTTGAGCGTCTTTGGTCTTGATAAGCCGAACCTTCTATTGAAGCTGACTTTGAGAATAAAATCTCTTCCAGCAGTTATTCAACACTAGTATTATTACGAAAAAAGTGGGATATAAGTGTATATAATGAATGAAACTTGCCCTGATAGGTGACCCTCCTCTTGTATCAGGAGATGCGTAGCCACGGATGGCAACGCCCTCAGTGTTTTTCGCTTTCTCGTCTACATTGCAGCCGTTTTGCATTCCACGCAGTCCACACGTTTCAAATGAGCCCGGCCGCAGCTTGAACAGTAATTGAACTTCGGCTTGAAGTGATAGACTTTCTGCCAATTTGTCTACGAATTCAACATTGATGTTAATGGCGCTTAATCTAAGTGGCAGAAACCTGTTGGAACTATTTAACGGCTATAATGGCTATATGCAAATATTATAAGTATACGAGCGAGAGGAATGGTTCAAATGCAAACCTCGTAATTATTCAATACCAAATTTAATAGGCGATTTGCCATAAAATTGAAATATTCAACAGTATTGATTCAGCGATGTTTCGTAGCATAATGTAAGAATCATTAACTAACATTCTATTTATTCGATAATCTCGCGCAATTCGAACTTGACACATTTGACACATGTGGTAGACAATAGTTAGCAATGCAGCGAATATGCCCGCAAACTCAAACAATGGAGTATTAGATAGGAGTTCATAGTAGAGCATCATGCTTGCATAGAAAATATAACGAAAATTTAGGCTATGTAATTTCATCGTGGAACCATTTATTTCACCTAAGACAAATCCTTGTTTTACATTAGCCGAAGGAAGCAATGATCACTTTCGATTTAGCTAAAGGAAGCAAACATATGAGGGTGCATTTCTTGTCGGAAAGAGTTTGACCAAATGAGTTGATGATTGGACGGTGGAATTGAATGGTCAATAGTATTGTCTACCGACATTCGGCAACAACCACTTGTTGATCTGTTGGAACAACCTCCTCGCAAACGATTCAATGCAGGTCACTTAGCAACAGCCCCTTTTAGTAGATAGAAAGGAGATAAGAGAGGGAAGAGGATGGGGAACAAATTAGCCGCACAATTCTTGAGTGACATTATAATCAAATCGATGATCTCGTGGCATTATTACCTAATGTGAGTGCGTTAGCGGAATAAACCAGCATTGAACAAAGGTCTATGAATAAAAACGAGACGCATAATTGCTTTACAACGCTCAATATTTAAAGAAATTTCAGCTTCATTATACGGCCGCTAATAATCGACATTAGTGCGCCTTCAATTGTATCGGAATCTTTTAAAATCTCTCTAAGATTTATGCAACGGTTAAATGCCTAGAAATGACCCACGTAATGTTCTCAGTTTGGCTAAGAAATTTCCTAGCATTATTTGCAAAGAAAAGACCCACAATGGAAGTGAAATCCACCTGAAAAATGATGTCACCAAATCATTTTTTTTCCAATATCACCTGCTCAATTAATTATATTTTCAAAAAATACTCTAAGCTCGTGAATATCAAAACGAGCTCTATGAAAATAACGGAAAAAGAAAGTGGCGCACTCGTTTGATAGGTTATATTCGCCGTCATTGAACGCTAATTTATTCACAAGAGCTCGGTGAAAATCGCTTCATATTAGCGCCGATAAATACAACGCCCCATTGTCAGCATAGAATTTTTATGCAAATTCTTAATCTGTGCGTAGATTAAATCGATGGTATCATCGATGTTGTTTCCAGGAGATTTTTGAGTTAGTATATCGATAGAAAAAGTTGGTGTAAGATACGACTAACTCTAAATGGGAGAAATTGCAATAATTCGTTCTGATAATAATATGTGTGCATTAATATCAGTTCTTCGTCTTTTTTTGCTGGGCATCACATCATCGATCATATAATCGTGAAAATAACTTAGCCAGAGAAATATGTATTTCGGCGAACAGCATCGAATGTCGTGGAACCGCATCACAACATTACGCAAAAAAAAAAGAAAAAGAAAAAAAACTGTATGAGGGAGACCTGTTGATGGTATAATTCGATTGCTTCACTCTCCTATCTAATTTTGAAAGGGCGATTTCGCTAATGATTAATTTTTAAAAATCTTTCGAAATTTCCTAGAAACTAGTGCAACTTCTTAGCAATATTTCCAGTAACGCAAATATTATATTATTAAGTTGCATGATTAACGTAACGTTTAATGATATTCGTTATATTTATTGTCACTTAGATAGCATAGCAAAATTAGAACATCAAAAGATAATATATAATTCATTTCTATGCATATCTATGCATAAAAAGATGACAATGAAAACCAACGAAGAGGAAAATTATTGCTTTATCATGCTTTCAAAACGAAAATACTCAATGCAAAATCATGAGCTTTACCGAGCAAATTCGTTGGCGAAAAAAAAGAGTTCTCTTTTAGGCTTCGACCGCTAAATTTTAAAAAATTCAAAGGTGCTCAATTTTCATTCTCTTAAATATTGGTAAATAATATGGACATTATTTTGAATGTATGATATAATCGTTGATTTATTGAAGAAACACTATAAACGCAAAAGTTGCAATAAATATATGTACTTGAAAGTATACAAGTTCCACATTTTGGTATAATATCACAGCGACTGCAGTAGAGATTGCGCAGTTTGCAAAAGAAAAAAACAAAAAAATTTTTTTGCTCGCTATTTGCTCTGACAATTCCGCTCAGTTTTCTTTTCATTAGCGCAACGTTCTATCGCATTTTAGAAAGAAAAATATTTGATCAAAAATATGCCACATATTCTAATTTTTAAATGAGCAATAAAAAAGCATTTATCAATACATGTCTATCTATGAGAGAATCTATCTATCTACCTGAGAAATGTACTCGACGAAAGAAAAGCAAATGAACGAAATTAGGTGCTTATTTAAAAGAAGGGCATATTATTAGCATTACAGTTACTAATAATTACTCAAGTAAAAGTGATGAAGCATTATTGATAATAGAATGGAAAGATGTCATCAAATGCGAAATTCGCAATATTTTACTGCTAGAATCTTCCCAAAAAATAGAAACAAATGAATGCAACTTTTCTAAATAAAGAAGCAAAAATCTCGGCTTTCATTTTACACATCCCAATCAAATGATGATCACTGCAAAATGAATGATGTGTTACCGTTAAATGGCAATAACGAAATCTGGTTATCATTAGAGTGTTGGATCAATACCTGCGTGCGTGTGGCATCATTCAATCGCTTTCATATCAGTGTTTATTGACCACTTTAGGAAAGTCCCTGAGATGGTGGTTTTCGAAATATTATTCCTTATGCTTATATTTTGGAAAGAAACCAAACACACGATGATGAAAAAAATGAGTATCTGCATTATTGGGCAGTTACATGTGTAAAGCAAATTATGATCAAGTTTTATCACTGATCGCTTTTGCTGGTTCAATAAAATCAACAGGGGAATTGATGAGGCTGGAATTAATCTCATATGCATATGAGATCGTTCTATGCGTTTATATTGGTTTATCAACGTCGAACAAACTTATAGATATTTAAATGCGGAAAAAAAATTGCATAGATCTCGTCCTCTGCTCTGATCTCGTTCACTGCTCCGACAGAGTTGCTCGACTCGTTTTGATCTGATGTACAAAAGAAATATTTCGTCTTCGAACTTTTCCGCCCCATGCGTATTGAGGCAATAGTTGGTGAACACTTGATCGCTAAAGTCGAACACATCTAATAATCTGTGATATGCCCTAACGAGGTTGTGAAATCGGACGAGAGCAATCTTGTTGGCTCTCCACAACTTGCCAACTTTGCAATCGCAAGTGATCTAGAGAGTTTCTCGCAGAGGGCCTCCGAAACGCCACGTGGTAAATATCATATCTGCACTTATCAAGGCCTCTATCTTTTCAGGCTACCGTTTGCGTAATTATTTCCCCACAATTATTCCTTCTTTCCGTCATGCTCTATATTCTCTTGCTTCTCTTTTTAGTGCGCAAACATCAACATTCAGCACAAGTAAACGACTAAAATAATGTGATACGTTCTGAACGAGTAAAGGAAATGAGCGTTCATATTACCACGATAGAATGATAGAGGGCAAAAAAAAGCAAAAATTAGAAAGTAAACAACAAATGGCAAAAAAGAACAGCCTGATTAGAATGAGAGCTTTTCCCATGAGCACAGTCAATCATTGCGGTTAGCGCTTCAGTCATTTGCTCACCATCTCACATTTATTACTGCGGTTAGTCATCTCACATTTGCTCACAACCTTTTGTTCACCTATCATAGTTGGCCTCATAACCTGCCTTCAGCCATTTCTCACTCCACCTCGCAACTGAACGCCTCATACCTAACAACGCAATTAACCGTTTAATAGCTACATTTCAAATTGTTCTTTCACATGACACCAAATCCATTCGTTTGGAATGTCGAACCACTTGTTCCCTACTCAAAACATATCACAAATTAAAATATTTATTATATTAAACACAATATGTGATAAGCATGAATATCAGCTTAAAAATAAACCCTGCAGCAGCAACAGAGGAGAGGAAGAGAAGGAAGGGAGAAGACAGAGGCCGAAGGGAGGGGAGGAAAGATCGATGCTCTCGCAAATTCACGCTGCTAATGTGCCAGAATCAGCGGAACTTTACAGAAGGGCATTATAGGACTATCTGCAAGACATCGGTCAATGCAAGAGCCAAATATCGAAACCAAAAGAAGACCATCTCTCAGCATAAAAAGAAACATTCCGTTAACTATACAGTCTTCTGCTGGATGAACGACAGTTTTTAGCCAAGTGAGAAGTGGATTTTGAGAATGGAATACGCCGATGGGACTGACGCAAAGATAAAACAATTGTCTGGAGCCGTTTCTCGCTTAGTTAAGATGCCCAGAAGTGTGAGATTTCGTTGAGTATCACTGTCGCCGATTCCTTTTCTTTTGTGATGGGGGACTTGAACACTTCGATAGCTTCACGCAATCAGAAGTGAGAGAGGGTAAAAACAATTAGTATGTAACGTCATGTGATGCTGTGAATGGTAATAACTGGTATAGATAAGGTCATACAGCCGTCATTTGGCAGTTTAACAACCACACATTTCTGAACTCACATGGAAGATCAATAAACCTTTTATAAAAGTCACCTGCTAGAAAATAAGGAACGCCATCCAGCAGAGAAAAAGTGGAAAATCGGCAGATATCGACGGATTAGTCGGCGAAATGATGAAACACAAAAAGAAACCACCAATTTTGCTGTTGAAAGCTTGTTCAACAATAGGATCGAGCATCAACAACTTCTCGAGGATTTGGCCCATTCAAAGGTAATTGTGCTGCTGAAGAAAGGCAATCCAAGTGATTTGAAAAACTATCGCCCAATATCACTTCTACCAACAATCTCAAGGTGTTTCTCGAAGGTTTTATGCAAAAAAACTACAGCAGCAAACCAGGAAAGTGTTCGCAATGAAAAATGATGGATAGGCGGAAACATCTACAAAATTGACTCCACGAACTGTTAGTGGAAGCAAGGGTCAACCTGCAATAGGATGGAAAGAACATCTAAGACCATAGGAAGCACCTGTATCAGAAAAGCGGTGACTCAAGCTAAGTGGAAACGAAATGCAGAGATATTTATTCGTAATGAATGCATTGCTGATTAAAATAAAGTAAAAAAGAACGATGGACATCAAATAAGAACTAAACGGGAAAAGAATTGAATCCCCAACTATATCATTTATTATGGCTTTTAATTTGCATACTTATATGAATGCCTAATCTTATTTTACATATTTAATGACTACTGATCTTTGTTCATTAGGCCATGATCAAAAACAAAATGATCCCGCAATTAGAGACTGCTAAACAGCAAATATTTGCTATAAAAAGTGTCTCTACCGAAACTTATTTTTAAACGATCATTACACAGTTGAACGCAATGACAAATCTTTATTGATTCTCGAATTCGTGATGACAGGGGGGAGGGGGGATCGTAGAACTCAATGACCAATTTTCGCCATCATGTCTCTTATATAGGCTATCAAAACAATGATGCACTATTGAATCGATCACATGCTCTATCAGAGATGATAAAAAGTTGATAAAACAGTTCCACACAACTCTCTCTACGTTTTGATAACGTGACAAAGTTCAAAAATTATACAAACCTTTATCAACTTATTAATGGCTATATGCAACTACTCTTTACGACTACTAATCTCTCTTACACATGCAATGATGGATGCAAAGAATAATCGATGAAAAACATTTACAAGGTTTTCTGAATGATGTAACATGAAAAAAACTTTCTTAACCGCATAGATGAGCACTAGAATTAAATATGGACAATCACCACCTTAGCATCAGTAAATTCTTGGAAGGAGGGAAGAGCATTCAAATTTCAGAATTTTCCAAGCAGTTTTTTCGAATATGGAGGTCCCGAATGAGGCCGGAAAAAACATGAATTCCAGTATCAGCGTATGAAATTCGCCAATTATATAAGAAAACCGCAGAAAGCAAGCAAGAAAGTGAAATTACCCATTTTCGTAAATTGCAAAATTTTTTTTGAACAGCAAGGGTGGGAAGATCAGATCAAGGAGTCAGTGTTTATAAATGTAAGAGGTCACGAGCAGAGCACCTATATAATAAATGATTTCAACGATACATTTTGACTTATCGATTAATATGTAAGATCCGATAAAGCATTTTTGAAAAACATACACAACGAATGAGTAAAATCTCGACAGATGAATATACATATGACTTGTAAAGGAACAAAATAAAACGAGTATAATTCTTTCCATACTATAATAAACAAACAACGTAGCATAATTTAGATAAAGAATATTAAAAGAAAAAATAGAAAACATCGAAGAACAGAGCTCAACTTGAGACGCGAATGTTGCTCAAAGAAAGCTGAGATAAATGAGTTAGACAATTCTATGAATTTGTAATAAATTTAACAATGGCACAGATTAGTATAAAATACATATGACAACGAACATGTGGACTCTTCAAAATACCCTTGGAATAGAAGGCAAGGTGGCTTTGAAAGAACTCTCACTTAAACACGCAATCATTGAGGTGTTTATTTGGCAGTTATAAATCGAAGTGAATACGTTTGAGTGCCTTTTCTGCCCTTCACTATCAAAAAAACTACTGAAGTGCATTAATAAGAGTAAAAGAAGGATTATAGCGTCGTGCAACCGGTAATTCTTATTTGAAACGCGAAAAACGACTAAGAATTGTTCGTACTATCGGTTGTGATGAACGACCATGCTGCGACGGCTCCCTTTGATGTTGTGGAAACCACCGCTCAGCGACTGCTCCTATACGCATCGAGCTCAGTGATATGGGCTTCTCTGCTCTATCATATTTAGCACTTTCTCTGCTTGCATAGCTGCGTATTTTCTAACCCACTGGACACTTTATGCATTGTACTCAACTGTATTATTGTTTTGTGCACCACCCAACTTGGCCACCCTTCATTGAACTGCAATTCTCCGTTCCTGTCGTTTCTAAACGGCAGCGACGCAACACTAACCAGACCTCAACAACTCTTTATAAATTCTTAAGTCTCAATGATGAAAAAACTCTCCAAATCGCCTAAAAACTAAAACTTTCGACTTTCTTACACCTTTCGAGTGTGGTCCTTCGCTTCATGCTGCCGACTACCTTAGCAGTTCGCAAATAAAAATAACTTTCTATCATCTACACCTCATAAGTAATCAACTTCCCGTCGAGCTGAAAATAGAAACAAAAGTCCCTCACTAACGCGTACTCAAATGCTTTAAAATAGAAGAAATGTCGTATAAATCGATGAGCAAAAATTACAAACAAAACAATAAGCATTAAACTAATTGCAGTGATCGATCGATAAAGGTTTCGAGAAGTATAAATGGAATGAATTTCAACTGAGATGATCAAATATCCATACATAAGAAGCTATTCTCAATATTAATCGCAGTCATCAACGACTATGTTCATTGTTTATAAGCTGAATAAGCGGCTGTTTACCAAAAAATAAGGAAAGGAAAGTTGTTTTCTGATACCAGCGATTGCTTGTTAAATACGAAAAACCGTTAATTTAAAGCCGCTTTCACAGTGATGTCATGAAAAATAAAACCATCCTGAAGCATAGTAGAAGTCTGCTTCGATAACATTAGACGGCGTCTGCATATTCGGGCTGCATCGGTGCTTGTCTCATTTCTGCATAATCGTATGTGCTAATTTCTCGAGGAGTAAAATGCTTCTCCACCACCTGAAATAAGGTAAAACAATGTGCATAAATTATATTGGACGATAAACAAATCCGACTAGAAAGTCCAATTATCCTCTTTCAAAATATAGTCCACCAACTAACAAGGCTGACACAATTTCAAAATCAATTAGTCAATATAAGTTTACTTTTTCGTAATCTATGGTCAATGACATACCCATTGAACCAAACGCCTAGCCAAAAGACGGGCAATGGATGCGTCTATCGTCCCTCAACAATTCAGAGTGTATACCAATAGCACAGCTCGTAAGCAATCTCAGACCGAAAAGACTGCTGAAAAGAAACACGTAACCAATAATCCGATGGCCGTTTTACACCCCATTAGTGTGCTCCGCCTTATTAAGAATTCGAATCATTTCATCTTTAAATGAAACATCGGTAAGTTATGTGTATGTTATACTAGAGGATATTGCTAACCTTTTTCCATTTGTGAAAAGAGAAGCGCTCATTCGATGGCGACACCAACACAAATGCTGCAAAAAAAAAATACTTGAAATATTAGACGGTAACATCTTTAAAAACCTTCCCCCTTTAAAATTAGCCTTTCACTTCATTCTACATTTAGATGAATCACCAACAGGCTATCAAAAACCCCAAAGAACTCTTTAACTGCAACGCTCATCCACTCAATCCAAGAAGACAATTCTCCCACATTTCAGTAGTAACAGAAAAACTGTCTTTAGAGATTTTTGAAGTTGCATAATCACAGAGCAAAAATCACAAAGCCACATTGGCAGCTTACATACCTGGCGGTAGTCCATGAGAAGAGGTCTACGGAGGTACCTGCGATAGCAATTAGCGGGAGCAGTTGAGATATGCACCTACTCGGTGAGATTCAATACAACCAACCATGAAGTTTTGAGTGTGAATGTTTGTCAACTTGGTGCGTAACATATGACAATAATAGGTAAGAATGCAAACCTTCAGCCCGAATCACTGGCAGCACAACGCCATTTACTTTCACTATTCGCCCCCATTGCATATTGCATGACTTTCTGATACAACGATGCTGCAAACGATTTAGAGACAAAATTCAAAAAATAAAATAAAATAAAATAAAATAAAAAGTAAAATTTAAAAAAAAAACGTGGCAACAAGCCACCATTTTAAAGGACGAATTCGAGGAGATACCGAGCACTTATGCTGTGGTGATAGGATTTGTAATCTGGTGAAAAGAAGCAGAAAAAACGAATATTTTAGAGAAGCCTTAAAACTCATCATTCCCTCAGAAACAATGCGAATTCTTGGTAATGACGGTCATCGGATAGCACAGCGCGTTTCCTAAAAAGTTTTTTAGCGCAACGCGAGATCAGAGGAAGCTGAACTACAAATAATTGCATCGTTCTGAATATTCGTATGCAAAACGATACAGAAAATAGTACAATAAGGACTTGATTTGGTTTGGTTTATGGGGAAGCTCATGTCCATATCGATGAATATTGTCAATTTTGCTTGCCGAAAAAAAGAAAATAAAAAATAAATAAATAAAATATAATAAAAAAATAATAATTTAAACAACTGCTAAATATTTCAAGGATTTTTTCTATTGCTGTCATCATAGCCTAATTAACGTGCCATCAATGCAATGTATACGTTTTTCAATGTATTATAAGCATGCTAACTATAAAATATACTTCATTTGAATTCAAGTTAACATTAAAGAGTGTTTCTTTCAGGCATACTTTCATAAAGAGCATCGAATGAGAAAGGAAACGTACACTTCCGAGTGCCGCTATCTCGAAGCGTTTCTCTTGTTGCTTCGTTTCCTCGGTGTATTCTAGGCAATCAACACGTGACCAGATCTCTCGATCGACACAAATATAATGCGAACGATTTCTATCAGTGACGATATCCGTCGAACGACAAATCAACGTATCGCATTTCCTACAGGATCAATAAAAACGTTGTAACTTTAGGAAGCAAAAAGGCAAGACAAAGAATGATTTGGCTGCTCTTATTTCATTTCATTAGGGGATCAAGAAGGAAGTGACTGACTCACCGACATCGTAAATCGTAAACGTTGTTTGCGATGCGTTTTTGTCGCTCGATCATCAACGCTCTTGATCGTTGCCTCTCTTCATTCATCTTTCTGATGCAGTTTTCAACCTTAAACATGTCAAAACAATCGCTCTAGAACCAAAATGCATCGTTAGTAATTCAACTAAAATACACCTCACTCTTTCCTTCTTCGCTTTCGGTCATCGGAGAGCATACAGAGAAGAGAGCTCTGCGCATGATCCATTGCAGCTCTACTGTTGCGATTCTATATTTTTGGCAATTCTATGGCTCTGCCCTTAACACCATTCCCTGTTATTATAAGCTGAGTCCCATGCTAGACCAAGCTACAATAACTGGAAAGCAATCCGAAGCTGCCCTTAGGAATCTGAAGAAAAAACCTATATAATACTCACGATTTAAACGATATGGCAAATGCTATAAACAGCTGAAGAATGAGCTGAAACATGCACGTGGCGCATTTACGATAAACATGGTTTGAAAAATAGTACGGGTGTTCGCACCACCTTCGACCGCAGGTGGAAGAAGCTGCAGATGGCTTACCTCTATTGCTATGTGCGTTCCTTTAAAAAACATCCTTTTCCCTAAGTGACTATATTTTCACTAAAACCTCTCTATGACCAATTACCGTTTGACCAGTTTGGCAAAAAGCGGAATAAAACCTAAAACGCTGTTCCCCAAATATCGTACGCTGAGATAGAGGTGCTCTATTATACTGCAATGAACACCAAAAAATGGCCGACATCCTCTTATACGTTTTACCTTTTCCGAATCCAAGTTCTAGAGATTCGGTTTTTGATCACAACTTTACTTCACCAAATACTCTTCACCAAAATAAAGTACAACAAGCACCATAGCTAATATAATAAACATGAAATTTAGAAAAACCATAAACCTTCAAGCGAGTATATTTCTTTGCGTATATCATGAAACAATTTACAATACTTCATCAACTTCCACTCAAATATTACGACTCGTCATTTCTGTTTTTTTTTAAGATGGATAGTAATAAGCCATCTATATCAACAGAAGGAAAGTATACGAGAATTAACGTTCTTCAACATACTCGTATGAAGAGTGAATCAACAAAAATTATACTGAAAAGAAAAACAAAGCAAAAAAATCTTCCTTTCAAAAATAATCAATAAACAACGATGGAATGCGATTCGAATTTTCAATGAATGCATTTTCGGTTTCTTTTCAGAGGAAAAACGCGGAAATTGAAGAATTGTACATGAACAAATGTGATATAAGTTTTCCCGTCTCGTTCAACCAATCAGCCATTTTCACAGGTCAATACCGAGAAATAAATTTGCAACTTCAAGAATCCAACACTAAACCTATGTAATCCCGACAAACAATTACTTGTGCCTTTCTATCTTAACCCAATTCGGTTGTCCGTAAAAATCTTCCCCGAAAGGTTCATCATGTGTATAGCCCGACTCGCAATCGCTATCAGATATATGCAGATTTTTCTCCGCATATCAAATTCTATAATTTTTCTCAAAGCTCAAGAAAGAAAATACGATACAAGAGGCCAAGCCCCCTTGCGTATAAATACACCGACCAAATTTCACTATAGCTTAAGAGGAGAAATTGTCGGACAAACAAACAAACACACATACAAGCACACGTATATCGATAGCGTCCTTATGTAAGGCAAATCTGCGAAAATGCATTTTAAAAAAGGAAAACGTAAAAGGAACAGTGTACTCCAAATTTTTATAGGGCATTGCGACAATAAACCTAAGCATTCGAAATTATAGTTTCAAGCTTACCTCTCTACGGAACCAATCTTTTGGCCTTCGATCGATCGCATCAAGTGCAATATTCATAAGTCGTTCCCTAGTAAGATTGTCATTCTCACGTTTCTCCAATCTACTGTCATGCGTCAACAATATGCAACGCGATCCCTCAGCTCGTCCACGACCTTAAAAAACTAGTCATCAACAAAAAACATACGAAGATATTAAATTCACATGGAACTTGCAAAGCGGGTATTCTATTCGCAGATGATCAATGGAACAAGAAACGATCGCTAAAAAATATTGATAAAATGATGGGTCACCATTCTGTTAAGAAACCACTTCTCAGATAATGTCCTTACGGAGCGGAAGTAAAAGGACTCCAGAATCGCGATAATAGCGCGTCAGTGCAATGTAAATATCCATTCCGCAATATGTGCCCCTCTAATTTGCTCCTAAACTGGCTACAGACTCATTTGCGTGGTATAGAAGCTAATGCTATCTAAGCTAAGAGCAAAGTTTATTTTGCGTCACTCTTTCGTTGGATTATTCGCCTTTCTGAATATTTCTGAGTGATTCCCCATGTTCTTCATAAATGCAATAGCATGGTACTGGGACGGTGCATAATGCATAAATTCAACGCATTTTCTATGTGCACTGTCTGAACATGCGAATAATTCCACCTGACAAGAATAGACAGATTTGCCTGGTCTAACAAACTCAAATATTATGTTGAAGGTATCTGTGAAGGCCACCCACTTCTATACGAGTCCTTCCCACATTTAGTGAACCTCACCATACCGCTGCTGAATTTGCTACGCATCGAAGTGATGAAAGAAAGAAATAAACCCGCCGAAAATTAACTCCTCCTCCCTTCCAGTCTTCCACAGCGGCTCTCATTCCTGACTGTATAAAATTATCTTGGACACCTGTACAACGCGCATATAGCAATATACGTTGCAAAACTTTTGTGACAGCCTACATATATCATGGCTACGGTAATAACATGACAGAATTTTCTGGAAAAAATATCTGCTCCACTCCCTTCCCAAAACAGTCCAAAATAGCGAAAAAAAATTTGCTCCAGGCATAATCTGCTTCTTCCACATATGCTCACATATTTCTCCGTATTTTTGAACGAGCATGCGAAAAGTTAGCTTGTCGAACAAAAATGCAAAAAAAAACATCGTGCCACTCTCCTAGCTGTTGTAGGAAACGATTGTCTAGCCACTGCTCTTTCGTATATAGCCCTAAATTCGTGTTTTCTCTGATCCATTATAATGCGCGAATTTCTCCGCTCCTCATGCTGACAAATCCATTTCACATAAGGTGAGCTGGAGATAGTCCTTCAACGGTTTTTTCTTCCCGTGAGTGTAAGGTTTCTGTCAGTTTTCCAGTTCAGTTCTTCATTCCTGTTCAATTTGCCGATAAAATGCACAAGGCAATAATACAACATCGACTGTGGAAGTTTATCGCTGCTATAGACGTGTCATATTCATACGTGAACGCCTGTATCACAATACGTCATGTGCCGAATCAGAATTGCTTATTAGGTTCGAATCTCAATGGGAAATTGCTAGTAATGTGCAAATATATATATAAGCAATCGCTTCACACAAATCGTTTTACAGCCGTCAATTCCCATCCTAGCTAGCGTCCTGACAAATCCGCCCTGGATGCATTCATCTGGCCGTTTCCTCTTCCAAAATGCCCCTCATCCCTTCATCATATTCAAATAACAAAACGAACCTCTACGCTGCACATGAGCAATCTCGTTCGTTGCATAGTTATATTTAATGACGAGTGTGCATTTCTGTATATCGATACCCTCTTCGGCTACAGAAGTTGCACATAGCACTTTTACGTCACCATTTGCGAACTGCATTAACTTTTCCCGTTGAACATTCACGTTTTGACCACCTTCTTCTGTTGATGCATTGATGCCTAAATAAATGAATTACCTTCTAACTGAAAATTCTCTTCCCCTTTTCAAATAAAAGGAAGCCTTTTCATGAATTTTAAGCTCTACCTCAAGTTTATTTTGTTTTCAGACAACATTGAACCTCAAAGAATGAGTATAAGTTTGTGCATATAGCACCACATATAATGCGAATGATATGGCCGATAAAAAAGTTGTTTTTTTTTGCCACCAAGAATGAGCATATACAAAAGTGAACGGAGATAAGAGAGGAACGAATGGTGCATACCACTACAAAGGGGCGAATGCAAACCCTCATGAAATCAAATCCTCGCCCTTTTTTGCACTTTAAAACAAAAACCTTAGTAATCGCTCTTTAGTGTTTAATAAAACTGAAGGAAACCATCAATCAAACTCTGAAGGACAATGATCCGTAGGGCAACTGAAGAGTCCTCTGAGGTTGAATCTACAACTTGGACGTTCTGCTTGCCAGGCAGATTATCTAATCAATACTTAAGTACATTCAAGTGCCAACACATCTGGCATTTTCAACTTTAAAACTATGTGAAAAACGATAAACAACATTGAAATAATAACAAACCAGTAATCACTTCACTCCTGATGCCTATATCTCGAAGCGAAGCATCAGCGTTCATCGCCTCTCGTAGACGACATGCAAACTCACGAGTACGCACAAACACAATGGCACGACCATCCGGCTTAGTGAGAAACTCTTTGCGTACTTCCCTAAACATATTAGTAGGGATTGCGATGAAACCGATGATATGAATGAAGAAATGGGAAGAATATCACAATGGGAAATCTCGAAAATATTCCACCATCAGAGACGAACCAAAAGGTAAATGATTTGTGACCACCTTCACATGACTTAATTTATATTCCCACTTCTAACAAAGAAAATGAAGTGAACATTTAAAAGGAAACTTCAGTACAAAGCACTTCTGTCAGTAAGGCCTCAATGAAGCGTGAGCAAAGACATTATATGAGACACAACTCTTCGCTCCAAAAAAAAGAGAACAAGAATGTAGGTGTGCACACGACAAAGATCAAGGTTTTCAATCAATCGTTCAGAAACATTTCAGTAATGCATTATGGCAGCCTACAATGACCCACTTTCAACGTTTTTTACATACTGGCATGGACACTTGCGCCACTAATCCTTTCTTTGCACATACCTTCACTAAAATCCAACCATAAATCATTTAAATTCTTCACAGAATCAATGAGCTTAAAACAATGCATCTAACATATTTCCATAGCGGTCGTTCTCTCACTGAACTTCAAGAGAATATGTTATTCCTTTCCCTTTCCGCTTTATTCCTACAGATGTTTGACAACTAAAACCTTTTGTTCATTGAGGAGATTTGGCTGGTTCTTTAAAAAAAAATTAGTGAAAGAATATAAGAATAACTGAGAAAAAAAAATTAGTGAAAGAATATAAGAATAACTGAGGGAATAAGAACTGCAGCCTTCGACAAAGCCGTTAACGTTAACGGGAAAATTTAAGATATGAATAAGTAGACTTTAATGGAATCCTAATTGAATAGCGGAAATGTTAACATGATTGTAATGGTTGCAATTAAGTAAGTACCAAAAACCCCAACTTCAGAGGCGTCGGCTGCAAATTTCGTAATCTTGGTGAATGCCGCGAAAATGGCATTCGAATGCTTTCGAAGTTCATTCGACAGTCCCTTGTGCAAATCAGGAATTTTTTTTTATTTTGGGGAGGGGGGCGGGAAGGGTGTGGGAGACTTTCTTTGTTAACCTTTTTTTCCAAAGATATCTATTCTCACTAGTGCCACTAAAAGCTACTCTTTTTTTTCGTTACCTAAACAAAGATGTGAAAAGAATAGCATCGTGGAAGACGTGAGTATATCAGCTTAACAAAGAGGATATAAAAATATTTATACGCGCTACGTGTTCCCTCATATAAATAAGGAAAAATCGTTTGAGAGAGTGGATTAGGATGCAATCTGCTTGAGGAATGAACGAATGAAATATTCTATAGAGAGGAAAAAATGATAAGTATTCAACCTCATTTCTGAAAATTTTCTCTCGGGCAAATAAACAAACCACATTTGCCACCTCCAATTCGATACATATGCTTATGACCTCTTCAAATAATATCAAAAATTTGATGGTTCTTCAGTGATATGAGACTGCAAAATTCCACAGTTAAAAAAAATCCAACAAGACAAACGAAATGAAATGGATAGGTGAAAGAGGATGGTTTCCAATATAAGGCAATGAGTCCAATATGAAACAAAACGGTCTTTTTCAAAAGCAAGGAAATAGTGAATTCATAGTTCCACACAATAAAAGCTGCCTAATATCCCCTTCGAATACTTTGCAAAAGAACTTCCAAGAGTCACTGATACAGATCGAAGACTAATATCAGTGGGGTTACTACACAACTCTAACACAGCGTAGATTAACTCCGATACAACGTCGCTTGATAGCTACAAAATCGCGGTTCAATTCTTTCACCGCTAAATAAAAGGATTGACAGTTGCGAAGGGAAATGTTGATTCTAGCAGCCGGCTGAACACAACCTGAAGTTGTAATATGAGTGGCAAAAAAAATAGATGGAGCACTTACTCTATAAGGGTTTCGTAGAGATGATTGACGCAATCACTTTTCCGTAATGGTTCCAATACGTGAGAACCTATAAAATAAACGCGAATATGAAAGCAAATAAAATTCTATTTTCGAAAAAGCACAGAGTCGCAATTCACAACGAACCATAGCTGAGAACAATTTAATCGATTGTAGAAGAAATGCTGCCAGCCGCTTTAAAATTATCGCAAATATATCCATTATATATTTTCAACTATAGAATCTCCTTTAGATTTATGCATTCAAATCGGAAAGTCAAAGCTATAACAGGAAATTCACCTTCCATAATTAACCCCGATCGACCTTATACAGATTTAAAACTTCTGGACACTACAAACATTGATCTGTGAACAGAGGAACGCAGTGAGCAAAGATGCCAACAATGTGAACCTATAGATCGCAACGACAGGAAATCGGATGCTGACATCACATTTTCCGCTTCCGAATTTCGAAGCACGTGACGTTCATATGAAGGAATGCAAAACAGAAGAAACATATCACAACTTCACCCCAAAAGCACCAAAGAAGTTTCAACTTCACCTCGAACTCGAAAGCACCAAAGAAGCTTTCATAAGAATAGTGTGGCATACCTTACTGATACATTAAGAAATATCGACTCTCTATAAAACAATTCAATTTCAAATAAAACTTTTTACAGCATCAAATGATTTCGTATCGTAAATGAAAAAATAAGATTAAAATTCGATCACTGAATTTAATTAAAGAAAGCTATAAAATTATAGACAAAAAGAGTGAAATTTTGCCGAACAATTGCCAGTGATTTATTTCAAATTAATGACCAAATATCACTTTACTATGTGAAACCAACTGATTGATTCTATTGAACTGAATTGAATTGAATCAATAATTTAGTCGCCAATAAGAAATTCATCACCAACAACTATTCACTAAAATTTCACTCTTCAACCACAATTGTAACAAACGTTCTTCAGTTATAATCATAATATTTGAGAAATTAAACCACGCTTGAAGTCATTTCCGCCTCGAGGTTCACTTTCAGGTAATTTCTTTCGCAGAGAACATCCTTCCACATTCAATCCGAAGAGGATCAAACAGGTCACATTATGAACTTTTCAACGTGGAGAAAGTGAAGCTTGCCCACGTAAACTATCAGAGTGTGAACGACCACCTCGATGACCAGGAACATTGAAACAATGTTTACATGCTGTTGATTATAAACTGCGGCATGCGGTAAAGAAAAGTTCTTTGAGGTGGACGAAGGGAGGAGAGGAGAAGAGCAGGAAGGGGGGGGGGGGGGGGAATCCCATGCATTTCTGCTATCTTCTCCTTCTTAGACCCCCTGCGCTCTCTTGCCTTTACATACTCCCTAAGACTCAAGACAACGATCGACTTCCCCACGCCTGCCCACCAACAAATTCGCTGCATGTATAGAATCCGTTTTTTTCTCTACGCAGGCAGCTCATCGATCACATGCGCTGATCTTTAATCGAAGATGTCCAAACACTGCCCTATAACAATTTTTTTAACAAGACTTTTGCAAAGCATAAGATAGAACTACTCTCGAGGCAATCAATGAAATGAAAGCTTGATGGCTTCTCGAAATCTTTTTTGTTCGGCTTCTCTCTTTTTATTTATTTATTTATTTCAGTGAAAAGAGCACTCATTACGAATACATCTCTTCATATGGCCTGCACCTGCTCCGACCCAATGCCTTTCTGGTCCATTTGGCTGCTGTGGTCTTTAGGTAGGCTTCTCCTACTTGCAGGTCGGTCGCGAGCAATGGTTAGGGCTTAGGCTCGTGTCCTGCCCGTCGGATACTGACAAGCCGCGGCTTCTCTTTATTCCCCCCTCCCTCCTCCCCCCCATAAAAGACATCAACAGAAGCCAACTTACTATTAATAAGCAGACGACACTCGAGTGAGGCACTCCGATTGAGCCTCTCCAATTCTTCTCGTAGGTAACTCTGCGCAATATTACCCGGGAAATGGGCACTAAGTTGTTGTGTTAAATATAACACCTTCAATATTTCTCTCATTAGTTCTCATAATCACAAATTAATAATTTTATTTGGGACTTAAATCAATTTTCTCGCAAAACATTAAACTCAAGTAAGTAATATTAACTGCGATATGTGGACGCATATTACATAATGCCATTTCTTGAAAATTAGATATTTCCAGCGAATTATATATATGAAAAGGTGTTCTTTATTGAATTTCTTTCGTGGTTTTGTTCAAACATGGTAAAAAACGCTATCGTTGCCCTATGCGCAAAACATTCAGTTATTTAATTTCAGTACAAAAAGTTCGGTTGGATAAACGAAAAACAAATAAATAAATAAATAAATAAAAAATAAATAAATAAATAAATAATAAAAACAAAAGACCAAAATAAAAATCGCTGCCGAAATTTCCGCTACAATTTTATTCGGTATCCTCTCGTAACTTTTTTACATAAATTTATTTTATATATAAGACTGATAAATATGTTTACTACAGTGAAAAAAAAACAATTCGGTAAATGCACAATTGACGGTATTAGGAAATCATCTCAATAAAAAGTTTAAAAATTCTTCACAGTTATGGATAACTCATGCAAATGCTTATGCCAACGCTCATTAAATAGAAGTTTAAAGCTTTTACCATACTATCATTGATAAATTTCCTCAACAATTCATAGAATAAACGTTGACAATGTTTAAACCTCTACACTACCAATAACAAATACGATGTTGAAATCATATCGCTGTGTTCTTTATCATAAGCTAAGTGATATATCATAAAAGATACTAGACAAGCAGAATATACCTTAACATATTGCAGACTTTCAGTGATAAGGAGACGAACGTCTTGCTCAATTTTCATTTCAGGAATAATATGCGAGAGTTGTTTCTCAAACCAATTCTCGTAAGCTAAACTTTAATTTTATGAAAATAATTTATCTAGCAATTGAAAGAATCGACATTACATTTCGAAGATTGAAAAAGAAAAAACATTTCACTCAAAAAAAAAGCAAAACAAACAAACCAATAGTTTGCGTTATAGATGTTAGCTTTACCTCAGATTATCTCAATTTCGATTGCGTATATTCCATAAACTCAAAAGTCAAATATAGAGGACAGTAGAATGTTGCCCCCATTTGTTTTTAATATTTTTTCGATGCTATGACGTATATTACACGATAAAATTTTTGTTTTATTTTAGTGAGCGGAAAAAGAGAAGGTGCATCTGCTTTGTGCTTTGTATAGACTTGCATATTAATATCTAAGAAGGTACTATATTCATAACGTCACAGTCGACTCTAAACGCGGCCACTAACTCCAAACTGTATATAAGTGTTGTGATGAACGACCGCGCTGCGACTCATCCTGCATACATCGATCTCAGTAATGTCTGTTCTTCCCTGCATTATATTGCACCTTTCCTCCGGCGTCTGGCTGTGCTTCAAACCCGTTAGCTGCTATTTGCGTTGACTCGGGTATCTTGATGGCTTTTCGTGTTGCACAGAGTACTCTCGACGAGCGGTTCAGTGCACCGCTTCAGTCAACCATCAGTAAACTTCAATTTCTCGTCTCATCTTCTCTACATGGCAGCAACACAACAACGGGACTTCTCCATTTCATTTGTTGATCCCATATTAAAACTGCTGAATCGATTTTGATTGTCCCAATCAAGAAGAATGAATGATAAAATACGAGGACTTTCCTCACATTCTAAAGAAATGATCGAAAATACGAAACCTAGTTTACTTTTTAGTAAATTATATAAGAGCAAAAATTTCGCAGTTCCATAGTCATCACATATGGATGTTCCATATTTACAGCCATCTGATCACTCAATTAGAAATTTATTGCCACATCCCTTCTCTCTTGATGGCCCCCCTAAGTTTCGAGAAACTCGATAATTTTTGCAACAAAAAATGTCATCCTCTTTATTCATTTTAATGACTATTTAATAAATAAAATTTTAAAAAAACGATGAAAGATTCAGACATACCTTGTTCATCTCTTGCTTTAGGTATAGAATCGGAAAGATCACCTATAAAGACAATGGACTCAGTATGAAATATAAATATTTATTGAACAATCTAATCGTCATAGTGCATTTGCTGATTTGTAATGACTTTAATGCTCGTGAACTCAACTTAATACAAGTAATGCTAAGGTAAAAACACAATAAATGAAAAAAAGTGCAAAGTCAGAGGGGGAAAATGCCTAAAAGAATTTAAATAAACGAGAAAAGGCGATAAACATCAATAAATTATTCTCACAGCTCAGCTTCGTACGGACATGACGAGAATAATGTTCAGTATGATAAGTATTACTGAGAAGCCAAATGCAAAAACTTGCAGCTTATAAAATTTTCTCTGGTCTCTACCTCAAGATCACCGAAAGATTGATGGCGGTTACTACGGATCAAATCAATGCAAATTAGCTAAATAAGGAATGAATCTCGCTGAGTGATGTGATATCATGACTCAAAAACCTAACTATTATAGGTTCAACTGCCCCATTCTGAGGGTACTAAGTGATGCCTATAAGAGGCAAAGCATCGCACAAACAAAGAAGCTGTATCGACTACTCACAGCAGTTGTACTGATCCGATCCGGAGATACTATCAAGATGTCTTCAAAAATGTGCTTTCGCAGTCGGTGATACAATTTTCATAATTTTTCATTTCATTACTGTTTTATGCCTATATTCAGTGTTTGAAGAAAATATTAGAAAAATTCAGAAAACTATTAATGATTGATCGTATAATTATCGGGTGATTGGAGTGCATCACGATAGAGTGATTGATAATAAACCTGCAATCTCAACTATTCCTCTAGAAAGATGAAGTCATATTTCTCAGGGATCACAATGAAAATCGTCTCAAATACTTGAAAAGTAAATGGATCTTGATATCTTATTAAATAGAAGCGCTTCTTGCCGGATTTTATTTGTCAATTCTCATAATGAGAAATACTAGCAATCGAAGAATATAACGCAAAAATAAGCGATTTGCATGCAAACTGTCAATACTTTGTTTAGCACATTCTATTCAAAAAAAATGCTACGTAAAACAATAAAGCTTTACGAAAGGTAACTAGGAAAACTAAAATTTTCTCGATCAAAAATATGGAAAAATAGGTGAAACAACAAACAACCTTTGGCTTGTAAACGTTGCTCGAAAGCGTTCATGAGGCAATCGACGGCAATATAAAATGGACTCGATTTGTGTGTTGATTTCACAAATTTTATCTCTGAAATCGATTCATTTATGAGTAAGCAAATATAAATGTATCACTCTTATACTAGCTCATTTTATGGTGGCAAAAGTCTTTTCTTTTTCTCCACGTGGAAGCCTTCAAAGAGCCAACGAAAAATTTACGGCAGTTGTGAATTTCCCAATGAAATCTTTTCATCCATTTTATTTAAGGACGGCAATTCGTTCCTGGAATAGCTTCAACTACGTTCGTGAAATAAGCATGAGAACTTTGCAACATAACTGTCGCTCATAGCTGGAAAAAATTTAAAAATTTATAATGGCTCACGAAGTGAAGGATTTTGTTGGTTTTGCTGAAGATTTTGTTCATGCAAGAAATCACTTCCTAACGTTGATCGTAAAGGAACCTAAACTTCGTCTCTCTCTTACGGGAGACAAGGCGGCATATGAAAGGAGGGGTAACGAAAGAAATTAAAGCATAAGGTGGTCCCGATTCCTTTAAAGTTGCTCTGAAATGTTAGGCAGAGGCATCTCCCAATGAGTCATGAGATGAAATACGCCAACCGATGAGACTGTAGAATTCTTTTTGCTTGCAAAAAAAAAAAAAAATCCTGTCAATTCTACATTTGTGATTAGCCTCCTGAAACAAACCACGAATAATGAGATTGCAAATGCGCAGAAGTAGGTGAAATATTTTGCCGATTGAAGCATAATTTAATGATACAATTTACGAAAATTCAACGATATAACATCTCGAAGAATTTCCTCAACATCACACCAAATCAAACGTGAAACGTTTCGATCAACAGAGTTCCGCATCATCGGATCGCAATGGAATGGGATTTCTATGGGTCATAACAGGTTAGAATATACGAGCATATCGCACAGTGATGTAGAGTACTCCCCAATATGTAGAGGCATGCAGAATCCTCACGAGAAGGGCTTTTAAACTTCTTCCGATGAGAATTTAGCAAGCACAGAAAAACATAAGAAACTAACCATCAACAGCCACCTTTGAATAAGTTCGCAGTTCAGAGACATTGACTCGTACCCTGCTTAGCACTTGTGCATCCAAATTTGCACACATCTTTATGATATGATCTTGTGCTTCACTTTCACTTTTTGCACGTCCTACACCCAATGAAGCCGTCAGACCGACAACCTCAACAATTAAACATCCTTGGTAAGAATTAAAAATCGCCACTTTGTCTCGAAGAGATTCAAACTCTAGGCTTCAGATTTCCTAACAGATGGACGTGACACTTCGAGTGGCCGGTCACTTCAACGTTCGAAACAAATACTCAAAGAACAATTTGATCTTTCAAACGAAACCAAACTAAACGATGAGAAACCCAGAACATCCCTACCCACTTCTCCAGTAGAATCTTCAAAAAGACGTCCTTTCACGTAGTCTATCAACGACTTCATTCATACATACGCTTCAAAACAATATCAACTGAGCAGGAATTCAACTGCTTAGAATTGTGTACAACGTTACGTTGATATCCTCCCCCTTTACTTTATACCATCCCCCCCTCCCCTTCCCAAATAAAAAAAAGATAACTTCCTCAACGCAGAACTTAGAGGAATAGAAATGTGGTAACGCTATGTAATTCTTAATCTGAATTCACCATCAACTTCCTACTAAAAAAATACGATATTTATTAATGTTTTTAAGATATTAAAAAAAGCAGCACGACAGCTGAGATGTTAATATTTTTGCAAACAATTAATATAGCATAACCACTGTATAACCACATCAACTATCGCATTTCTCAATAGTGCACAAAGATAACGAAAAAATGAATAAATAGATAAAAGTCTGAGGAAATAAATGTATAAAATCTTTAAACCTGAGGTAGTCGCTCCGATTCCGGGAAAGCTCCAGTCCTTTTCAAATCATGGTAAGCAATCATAATCTCTGAAATATCCTATATTTTTATGATTTTGCTAAATCAGCTCGATTCGAAATAATACTTCTCAAAAATCAATTTTCCCCAATTGTAAACGAGTACTAATATAAAGGTATGCCATACCTCATGTAAAAAAAAGTTGATCGGTATTCCTGCCATAACACCACCAAAAAAAAACTAAGATCTGTTCTTTTTTTCTGACTCATAGCCCATCCTCTCGTCCACACCCACTTCCTCTCATTTTTCACGATGTCGATCGTTACATGAATTTTTGCGCACTTTTATCAACCTTTTGAACTTGAGGGGAAAAATTACAAATAACCTCGTGATGCATATTAAACTCAACCAGTTTCATGACTTTGATATAACAGTATATGCCAAGATAACACTGGTTGGCATACAAACAAATAATCAGACATGGATGCATAATAACATGAATTCTTCAAACATACCTTACAGATAACTTACAGATACGAAAAAGAGCAGAAAAAATATCGTCAGTTTTGAGTTGTTTTTTTAAATTTTATTGCAATACAAAGTTTTATTAGGTTATTATTATATTCAAGTGGAAATAAAAAATGATGCAAAATTCGTCCGCAAACAAATACCCACTGTCCATTCACTAACTTTACTTTCTGAGTATACTTCACCTTAATTAAACGTCTCCAAGCATCTTCACATCATCTTCACAGCGTTCCATTCTTTGCCAATATTAGTGCAGTGAAATACGGGAATTTCGGTTTAATGAAAACGTTATCAAATAACGGCGTTTTTCGGTAATAGCAGGTGCTGATTATAAACTAATGCGGAAACACTTGTAAGGTGAGTACAGGTAGGGCAAATCAATACATATGAAAGAAACACAAAAATTAACCGTTATATGGATGCTTTTCATCGGCATGATGCGCTTCATCGAAAACTATCAAAGAGAACATTGTCAATGAGAATGGCATCGATTCATCGCTAGTAGTTCTTCCATTGAGAAGATTTCTAAAAACTATATTCGATTGTTTGCTATTTCTTTCAATATTTTAACGATGCATAAAAGGTGGATCTTTTCAAATAAAATTAAAATATACTCGTTAGATATTTTTCAAGAATGAATATTTTCGAATCACTAATGTTGGCCAATCTGAAGGATATGAAAGAATTCAATATTACGAATGATATGGAAATATCATTTATCAGTTTCGTTATAGATGCACACATATTCAGTGGGGCGTGAATCGAGATTTAAAATGGAACTAGCCTCGCAGCAACATTCCGCTATCGCCAGTTACGACAGTATGAAACCTCATCCCGCCTATTTTCTGTCCTCCATCCCCCCCCCCCTCCCCCTTCCCCTCCCGCTTACACTGAAAATGGAGAAGCATAGAGCATGGATCTCAGATTCAAGAAGGATAAATATTTACACCAATATCCCTTCATTCTTTATACTACAGTTCAATGTTTCTTTGATGAGCGAATATTTCAGTTTACTATCACTTAATTAAAAAGAAAATAAAGAAAATAAAAGTAAAATAAGCGAGAAAACAAATGAAATCCAATCAACAAACACGATCATTTGTGGTGTTATCACGATGACATCTTTCGAGTGAAACGTTTGCACAAGTGGGACATCTGCGCTAATCGTTCCACTTAATGCAGTAATCTTCCATGGATCTCGAAGAAATCCTTGCAGCAATTCAGCTTGTTGTGATAAAAATGTTGTATTTGTCACCAAAAAGCATACCTGTTTTGAATACAAAACTATAAATAAATCAAAACTTCAAAATTTATCAAAATATAAAAATATTATATATATAAATAAATAATATTGTATAAAAAATATAAAAATATAAAATATGAATTTCAAAATATAAAAATAAATCAAAATTAATCACTCTATTTACCATTATCTCGATAACAACGCATCCAACATGCTATTATCGAGATTGTCATTACCATCTATGGCTTTCTATTCTCAATCGATCCGATGCGTTTTCAGCTAGCGTTGAGAGATACCACCAACGTCGAATTGTAAGCTCTTTTTAGGCGTACTTCTCATTGGAATGAAGGATGCCGTTAATAGCGGGCAGCGAGCTGACTAAAATGCCAACAAGCAGAACGAGGCACAAAAAGAAGGCACTTCTGTATTCGTTAAATAGAAGCCTGAAGTAAGCAACTACAACACTAACAACATCTCACAACGCCGATAAATAAACTTCTAAAAAAAGAGAACATCTTCAATGCTTACCTTCTTGGGTTTATTAGTCAATTTGCCCTGAATAAGATGTTGTCTGATCACCGATGCAGCCACTACAGTCTTTCCAGAACCAGTTGGTGCACAGACAACTGTGTTATATCCATAATAAGCAGGTTCAGCCAGTTCTTCTTGATAACGTCGCAACGGAATGATGTCTTCTAAAATTGTAATTGCCCTGAACAGACGTCAAATACATTCGAAGAAGCACCTTGAAAAAGAAAAGGAATCTGAAGCTAATGATAGAATTCCAGAATTTCTAACTACCCACATATGTTAATGCATCCTGTCGAAGGAATTCTTAGTTTTATAGAGACGTAATTCCTTTTAGAGCAGTGATAGCATTCAATTCATTCCAACTAGGCAAAGAGGTTATTTATTGATATTTCAACTTAGAAAGTTATAATCGAATTTTCCAATTCCTACAATTCAAGTTGACGAATGCCATTCTCATTGTGACTCTACGACTTCCTCAGTACAATTGTTTCAGGCCAGATGTCTGGTCAGAGTGATGCAATTCCAACTTTTACAAGTTTCAGAATGTGTGCGTGCGTATACTTTTTCTTTTGAAAAACAGTTGGTTAAGTTTTATAAACTACTGCAGTTTATAACAGCGCATTTACCCATTCTTGCATTCCTCATTTCAAGCTCAATCGAATAGATTATTTCCATATCGCAATTCCATAATAAATTCCTTTTAACTACAATTCTTAAATATAAATGAAAGACACGATGTGCGTTAATTTTAAAATAAACAAAATCATTTGCATACTGAGTATTGCATTGATAAGATTCACTTATCAGTTAGATAATATTCAAATTCGATTTTGCTTACTATAAGACTAAGGAGGAAAGTGTGGTGGAATTTCTGAGTTGTTTGAGTTTTATGCTGGCGGGGTTAATCGTTTTCCAGATAAAGGTGATACACTTTTCGATTAGCAAACACTATAACAGCCAAAAAAAGTTTACAGTCTCAGACGCTGCTAAGCTTTCAATGTGTAGCTTTATCATTCTGAAGTTAAAAGAATAACGAATGGCATTAATACATTGAAGAATAGAATATATTTTAGTAAAAAAAGACAAGATAGATTTTAAAACAGAGTGATTCATCAGATAACAATCCCAAGCTTTGATCTTCGACTACGGATGGAGTGGTGTATGTTAATTTCTTCAGTAAATAAAAAAGATCCAAGATGCGCAAACGGCAATTTCACCCATACGACAAAACTAAAAACCTAAATTTCACCTCTAAAAACCTAATAAATTCGAAATAAATTTTGTATGTAGCTATATAAGGTGACAATCTCCGTGCAAATCTAATCTAAGAATAGAGCTTTGCATCGAAGATTGGAAAAGAATATGCTCATCGAATGCCGTCTATGAATGCAATGGATTTGCTATTTTAAAATATTGATGAATAATATCAAAGATATAGAATGCAAAATACAATGCGTATAACACAACAATCTGTCGAAATGCCATTTGTTGCTCCCAAGAACGTCTCACTTTTCTGTTCCTAACAAAGTTTGTATAATTCTTTATTGAAAGCATATTTCAAGAAATCGGATCATCACACGATTACATGAAATAAGCGTTGACACTCTAATATGCCTTCCTCTATGATGGATTCTTTCAATTCGAACAATGCAATTGGTTTGCTCAAGCGCTTAATGTTGAATAATTTTCCTTCTGAATAACTCCCGAAGTAAGAGAAGGAAGCTTCTATCAGACTGTAAATTTGGGACATGATACCTTTTCCAATAGCTTGAAGTCAGTAATGATACTCTAACAAACTTACAACTCGAGCGTCAGCTTATTACTTAGCTTTTATAGGCCGTTCTTACTTTTATGTCCTTCTAACGTGAGGATATTTGCTCATCCATGAAAGAGATACTCAACAAGCTTCGAAAGAGTTTTCGATAGCAATCAAATCGACGTTATCTTAGAAGCCCTTAGCAAACGGTGAACTGGCTAGGAACATACGATACTATTGTCAAAGATCTATCAAAATCACCCCATCCAAAATGAAATCTTTAACTCTCAAATAGGAATTCCGTTTGATAAATATATCCAGGAATGTGATATTACTTGTCTTGAGTTATTAGCGGCTTCTCTTAAGTGATTAGCGGATAACATAAACCTAACACCTGAAAACATGACAAAGGCAAGTGAAATGCTATCAGAACTTGCACATGAAAGCAGAAATATGGGCTTGAAGATCGATGGCTCCAAGTATAAAGTAATGTGGATCACCGGTTCATCTCTCACGCAAATGGCGTTGAATTGAATGGACGTTGACTTAGTAAGCTTAACCCAGACAGGAAATTATTGTATCACGATCTAGAAGCAAAGTTGAAAAGGCGAATGATTCCAGCCTAGAATGCATATAATGACCATCACAAAAACGTGAGCTTAGACCAGTGATCAACTCTTCCCTTTAACCGTCATGTCCGCCGTGATAAATAGCAGCAACATCTACACTCTTATCAACGTTGAGCAGGGAAAGATTAGCAATAATAAAGCGAGCAATGAAACGGAAAATGATGAACTCTCCAAACTGACAATGCCGGGTTAGAATGAAGAAACAAGTTACACTAAGCTTGACAGACAGACAGACACAGTAACAGACACTGACACGACAACCGATCGACGCCTACACTTATTGAGTAATAATCAATAGAATGCAAATTTGTGCCTGGCCCAATGCCAAAGTAATGCAACGACCAAATTCAGCTGATAGTGAGATGGGTCGCAAGTGAACGTATGCTAGTGCTACTGCGTGTAATGCAATTCGCAAAAAAGTTTATACAGACGATGATGGAAACGAAAACGAATCGAATAGATATATTTGTCAGACTTTAATATTTGGCTACTATACATAAGAACCACGATACTCAACTACTGCCCACATATTTAAGAGCTGAAGTGAACGAGATAAGTGGGAAGATATGCTAATAAAGCACAAATATTTAATGAAGGTAAATGCCAACCATCGTATAAAGCATCAACAACGTCGTCTATAAATTTCTGTGTTTCCGGCGGTGGTAAACACTCGAAGTTCAGATCGATTTTAAATGGATTTGGATCAGGTTGCCCACATGATTCAATCACCTCAGCCAATGGAGTATGTGGCGCAACATAATACAGCACACCTATAAATTTCACAATACTCTATCACCTAATAATACACGCTACAAAATAACAGCCTGACCGCCACCTCCATTTCAAATTGGAGAGGAAAGGGAATGGGAAGGAAGGAGGAGGAGGGAAGGGGGAGGCAAGGAAAGAGAAGCTCAACATAAACAAAACAAAAATTCAACACTGTTATAGCCTGTGGAAGAAAAAAGCATATTCTAGCATTTAAAAATAAAAATAGAGGGTGCTATGGATGCTGCAATGGAATGCATTTATCCTCGAAAATAATTCAGCAAAATCCACTATTATGTTCTGGACCGTTTAAACGACTATAGTGATCCTTCGGTGAATTGAAAACTATGAATCTCAAGCAATTTTAATCTTCTGTAAAAATTGTCGAATTGAGTGAATGAAGTAGAAATTCGATTTAGTGATTATCACGATTCACGCATTCCAAAGTGATAGCAGACACAGCAGACAGATATACACAGACAGAATCTGTTAATTATTAGGGAAAGGGGGGGGGGAGTGTTTCCGTTATTAAATATGCAAATAAGCATCGTTGAATTGACCTCTTCAATTGATGCATTGAACAATTATAAGCAAAGGGAAACCTGTTGAATAATTTACGCGAATCTAACTATCACATATATACTAATTCACTAATATAAGTTGATAATCAACAACGAAATGCTTCATAGATAACTTCTTAATAGGAATTATTTAAACGGAATATCAAAGTTTCATTCTTCATTATGCTTTTGATCTTAATTCAGTGAAAGACAAATAATATTTCTCCTAATCGATTGAATATAGAGCCGAAGTTTTATATTAAAATTAATTTCAATTACTTTTCCTCAAGTATAATACAGTAGTACAAGAAGGATAGTGCTAGGAATACTGTCGCAGATTGTTATATTCGTCACAATAATTGATTTCTATAGAGTAACATCATAAAGAAAGTTGAGAGTGACGCTTAAAATTTGCAAGCATCAAATAAAATGCTCACCTCGACGATAATTTTCTTGTCGATCATTCAGCAACAATTCTGCAAAAAGAAATTACAAATGGTTTTATCTTCTCGATGAAAATATAACAAAAATTTGTTTTTATTGTTGCCTTTCCCCTCCCTTACCCATATATACAAGCCCTATTAATAAAAAACATACGCAGCACATGATCCAGAAATCATCAAAATCCATTTAAAATATACATTCGCTAATTTAAAAGGTACCCATTCTCTTTAAATGCCGCAAAAAGGATTCACTTCGAAGATTCAAAAAAGGCGACGTACACAATTTGCAATCATTTCTTTGATTTCCTCGTCTCCCACACACTCTTCTATGATTAATTGTATCGAAAGCTCTCTGTCCAGCGAGTAAGTGGGCGTACTGGGATGATATAACCTCATGGAATTCCCTGCCTTACAAGGTATGGTGCATCCCAGGTAAACAATTCAATCCTATCGAAAAACTCTACCTTCGAGAGAACACCTATCTTTATACCTGTCAGATATCCCATTACATAGGAAATTTTATAGAGCTTCTAAAGTCTCTGATCCAATTCTCAACGAAATTCCCCGTAAAGCTTATCCACTAATCTTTTATCGGACCGTCAATTATATGACGAGATGATAATATGCGAAAAAAGATGAAATAAAAAAAATATTTTCAGACTATCTCTGTAATTCGAAAAATTTAATATTTTTAGTAAAATCTCTTTGGTGTGAATCATTTTCCATAAAAAACTCAAAAATGAATATAGAGACCATTTCCAAAAGAATATCCAAAATTAATATACGTTACTTTGACCTTAATCAAACGTTACCTTGAAGACAGAAATTTCTCCACTTGCAAAACGATAAAAACATTTTTTTGAGGGGCATTACATCATAATATTGTATATGCTATTCCATAAAAACTCACGATAGACTTTTTGAAAATTCGGATATATATCGTTGACAAGATTTTTTCCATCATCTCCACATGCCATAACTGCACTCAAAAAATCGAATGACGCATCTGAACCGAGTTCAGGCAACGATCGAAGAATTCGCTTTTTGGCTGCCAACTCACCTGAAAACAACTTTCATCGTTTTATAAATTGGAAATGCATTTTCACAATCGGAGATAAATCAATGCGTTCCTATAATTTGAACGCTGTTAAAACAATTAGTGAAACATAAAGTCAGAACAAAAAAAAACGAAAAGCAGAGCACTGATCGTCACGATATACTGCCGTCAAGACTGAGTGTAGTCGAGTTGTCGATTGTGAATCCTCTTGTAGATGTGCACACTGCAGATATTGTGCATCCCCATCCCTACTATATCATACTGCGAAGACTTGACCTCAAAGAAGGGCATTTCGACTTGATGAGGATAGTGGAGGACGACTCCCTCGAAAGAAAGAAGACGAGAAATCGGCGGAGGTGGTAGTGGGGAAGCTGATGTTGATTTCCGAATCCATCAATCATGGTGAAAGAAAGAAAACATTCTCCTCAAGGTACCAGTCGAAGAACTAGAATCTTCCAATCACTCTCTTCAAGCAAAATAGATAAGACCAAGAGTTGACTATTGCCTATAAAAGCTCATGCGAATAATTCCCAAGCAAAAAGGCAACATCAACCATTGCACATTGCCCAAAAGCATGATTAACGTTGAAAACTCTGGCATCTCTTTAATTCCTCTCACCTCCATCCCTCCATACTCAACAATTTGATTGCTCGCTTATTTCACATCCACCTCATATATTCCCCCCTCGATGTTTCCGTCCTTCTTAGTACCACTACCATCATTACAACACATCACTGCTTTTCTCTTCGGTGCATTAAGAGGGTCTTCCGTATTTTTATTTGCATAACACAGAAAAGCAAAAAAAAAAAAACGCAATGGATCCTCTAATTATGCATTTAGAAAGAAAAAGAAATTAATAGAAACATTTTTCCACTCATTGCATAATACGATTCTAATGCAGTCATTGTAAAATTCAAATTTAAATATTTTAAAGAGTGTAATAAATAACCGATAACCTTTTTTTCGTAATGTCTGCTGAACAGGTAGAAGGATTTGTCGATGATATTCACTAAGTGAAGAAAGATATTCGTGTACAACTAACGGATTCATCACTTTTAGGAAATCATCTATTCGGCTTAAAATCGGTAAAATATCACTACGACGACCACGTTCAGAAAGAAAACATAGCCGTCGATGAAGAAGTGATTCGCCTTCACCTGAAAAATTAAATAAATAAATAAGTTGATAAATAAACAAATAGATTAATTAATTAATTAAGTTAAATAAAAAATATTCCACCATTACTTCACAAAGACTACGATGCTCATATCAGCAAGCATATTTAGAAGTTTAAGGCGAAAACGTACTTCCATCAGTATTCTCTACAATCTCGAAATGGCAAATAGCATCGATTTAACTCATAAAACTCAAAGCAGGATATGCTTTATGATAGGAATCATGTAAAGTTATATCACGTGAAATATGTCGACAACGCATTTGGTTCGATTTTAAATCCAATAACCTCGATTACTTCGAAAAACGAGCGCAAATTATTGGTTTTACGAGATGGTCATCTAGGAGAATTAGAAAGGAAAGGAGGAGAAGATGTGGGGGAATGCTAACATATAAGCCCAACCTATCTTATGCACTAGCAAGTACAACATCACCCTATAAACCATAAAAACCCACAATGATATAAGAAGGCAAGAATACTATCGTATAGAGCGCCACGAGTTGGTGCATCGAATAGTAATTGCCACAATTCTTCGGCAAACGTTATCCAATTATAATTATGTAGTTGTCTTAATCTTTCAATCTCTCCATATGGTACAAGTGCTGATAGATCGTCCACTTTCGAGTGATTTACCGCTAATCTGCAAATATACCAAAAATAATAAATATTCTTATCTATATCGGCATTACTCTTGCCTATACTTTATGCTTTTCACTTCATATATAAAAGGTTTGCAAAATCAACATAAAAAACAATTCCAGTATCTAGTTAACATTGTACCGTATATCTTATACTTAACATCATACAGTATACTACATAGTTAACAATATATGGTACATCATCGATTAACCAATCCATCACAGATCCTTCCCAGGCTCTCAACTTGAGACCATTTTCTAGAATAAGTTGCTAAAATTTGGATCTCTATGGTTAAAACATGCAGAAAAATCTATCACCAAACATATGGAAGAATGCATATCACCCTTAGAGATTAGTGAGAGGAAATAATTCGTTTTATCAATAAAATCAAGTATGACAGTCGATGACCACAACGTAAGACATGACCACTTGTGACCAATGAGGTTACAAAGTGTTTATATATGAAAGGCATAATCGCTAAACGCACTAAGCTGATCTAAGTATGAAAATTATATTTGTAGAAATAATACTGCAAAAAAATTTAGATCTTATTCTCCAATAGTCAAAATTGAGAGGGCTTAAAAAATCCCAACCTTTTCGACCTCTTGCCCACTTAATCACTGTTTCCCTTGTCTCCCATCTCTCGAGGAAAAGCCAACCTTATCGATCCACTTTCCTATACGTATTTCAACGATCCATTAAAATACGACATTCACTTGATGCAGCAATCATTTAAACATAGTAAACAATACAAGAAATGATAGGATACTTTTCACTTAGAACACCTTCACGAATAAAAAAACCTTTTTAGAAAATATTTGCTGAAATTTTATGCCTAAGAAAAAAGTTGTAAATTTTAACGCCTTAATGAATTGATGAAAAAGTTTGAGTAAATAATAATTTAAGAAATGACGCATACCTTTTAATAATTTCATCATCAAAAAGATCCAACAATACCATCTGATAACGAAGTTCCGATTGTTGATCCATCTAAAATTTTATAGTTAGTCAAATTGTTGGTATTTCCTTATTTTCAAACAACAAATATTCTCAGCACTCACAATACGTAACAATTAATAACCTATTTTCTTCATATTAATAAATCCAAAGAAAACATATCAGAAATAAAACACAAACCGCATTTTTTAGAATCATTACAACCTAACATCGTTTTCAGCGTGTAGTTGAACTTTGGTCATGACTTGCAGCTTATTCAATGGTGACAAGTTATATTTCCATACATAAAATATGTAGCATCACATCACCATCACTGTGCAAACAGTCACCTATTGAGAATCACCGCCACGAATTTTTTTCATCTGGATGTTTCGCTTAGAGTCTTTCTACTTAGGAATAGATCCCTTACCGATCTTATTTATTACCTGCAATAATAACTCTTTAAGATGCCTCACGGCAATTTTCCCCATCTCCCGAAAAAAGTCATTTCATTTCGCACCCTACCGTGATGTGCAATGAACCATTTCAAAAGAGCCTTTCTTCCGGTTTGATAGAAATGTGACTAACTTTTTAAATCAGGAAGTGAAATAAGACTACAGTGGGAAAGGGTACGGAAAACGGTTAGGGTAGATTGTGGTTGCATTTAGGTAAACAACATGCAGTACAGGATTCTAAGTAGTAGCGAGGAAAATCTACAGAAAAATAGATAGTAAATCTTAAATAAATCACAATAAAAGGAAAATTGAAGCATGCGAAAGTAAGAATTAAATATTTAAATTTTTTAGTTTTTTTGGTTTTTCCTTCTTTCTCCTTCAACTAAATATTAGTTCGTTTCATTCAACGTCATTTAAACCATGACATTTCCTTCTCATTTAATTTCCTTAGCTTATTTCCTTCAATGTAATTTCCTTCGACCATGACACTGGTATTTCCTAATAAACAGACGGGGGAGACGAAAAACGTCATCTAATTCGAAGATGTTCACCAGTTTATTATCCTCGATTACTATAATTGCCCTTACCTATATTCGATTGTTTTTACCATAAATCACAACGATATTTTCTTCGTAAACGTCCTCATCTTGTGGATCGAAGGGGAGATGCTATAGTGACCTAGGGTGCATATTTTTATTTCATCATTTTTAAGGTTTGATTACATGATACCGTATAAAAATCTCATGTGGTCGCTCTATTTAATGTTTTATGGTAGATTATTTTATTCAACATTCCACAAAGGTGAAGCTCATACCTAAATATGATTAAGAAATATAATAACCACAAAGAAGAAAGGATTCTTCGAAATTATGCGCATCTCATATATCTCCGAAGTTCGACACTCGATGCTTCATACGTTCGTTATTAAGAATTCTGTAAGCGAAGATGAGTGTGAGATGTTCGTCTAGGAAGTTTTCTTTTTGGAAAAAATTGACCCATTTCCTCGTTTTTCTCTTCTGTGAGCAGTTTTCAAAACCTATTTGCTGGGAAATTTTATATACGTTCGTGTGGTTACGCTTTGCAATAAGTAACTTGTGGTCGTTGAGAAAAAAAGGACGGATGTAGCGGGAATTACACTTGGTACTTTGCCCGCTCATGGATTATGCGGGTAAAGGTGGCGGAGCCGAACTCAACAGGAGAGTATATCTTGGGTTATTGGGAAAATCGAACATAAAAGAGGGGAAAGCAATTTGACCCTGTCTCTACCAAAATGAAAGGAAATGAAGTAAAAAGTGTGATAGGCAGATTACTCAGCACATTAAAAAGGTGGTGGTGGGTGATGTAAGTGAAGATTTGGGTACGACCTCCTCGGTATTAAAGAAAAGGATTGTGCGATCCTCTAAGGTGCTAGGTATGATATGTAACTGCAAGAGACTCTACCGGGCTTTAACACGATAGGCGACAGGGGAAAAATAGGTAGAGATGCAGAGAAAGTGAGAGACCGCAACATGTTCGCATTTCTGGAAGATACTTTCTCGTTAACGGATTGATTCGTTACCTATTTAAGCTTACCTCAGCAATATTCTTTCAGGTGAGATGCTACGCCACCATTTACCCTGAAAAACGCTTTAATTATTTTACTTTAATTAACGAAATATTTCATTACGAATAATATATTATAGCGTCCACTTCCATATGAGAAGAGGAGGTTGTAAGGTTGCATGAAGGTTGGGGCTTAGGCTCGTTTCCTGTCCGTCGGAGACGCTGATAAGTCGACAACCGTTGTTCCGCTTAGGAAGGGGGTGAGAGACGGCGTGGTTCGGAAGGACAGGGCCAAGAACTTTGGTCGGAGCCTGCTTACAATTGATCGCGCATTCACCTATAGGAAACGATGAATATAGGCTATTCGTCGTAGCTGGAAGGGCACTGCTTTGCCAGCGATGCAATATTTGGTCAGTACAAACCAGGATAAGGATATCAGTTTATCAACACTTATCATAAAATGTGGGATGAAGGAAGCAGGTATGACCACCTATTCGCGTCATTTGTGACCAGAACAGGACTGCGACGATACTCGGGCTAATTATGGTGGGGCTATAATCGATCATGGTGTTGCTAATGTGAACTCAACTTCAACTATTTCCTTCGGGTCATACTTGTAACGTCAACACATGTTCCATTTTTCTGAATTATATTGGTAGCTTCAGATTTAACACTTTTTTAGGGGTGATTAGGTGGAAGAAGCCACTTTTCGGCGATGAGGTGGATCGACGACCATCGAAGAATTTTGCTCCTTTATACCGGTAAGCAACTCCACGTCAGTTTTATTCATCATTCACTCTCTCCAAATACCCCTTCCAAATGTTTTCATGCTGAGCCGTACCCCAAGTTTTATCAAAAGATATGTGGTGCAAAAGGCCAGGGACCACCTATTATTGCCGCAGTTTTTCCTATTATGCTTTTTTTTTTAGTTTGAAATCATTCTCTTGCTGTATGCCGCTTTTTGAACACATAAGGATCCTTTTTTAAAAATTGAACATTCAGTCGAGTAGGTAAAACGCCTTCTGAAGTTTAACAAAAACTTTAGCACTCGTATATTTTATTTGTTTGAGGTGGGGCTTATAAATATCGGTTGATTAGGTTATTACGAGCAATTGGAATATGCAAATCCCCTCATTTAGAAGAATGAAACTTGCTCATCCTTCTATATAAATGCGAGGTGGTGAACACAAACAATCGAGGACATAAAGTGTAAAATAAAACCGATTCGGCCTAAAACATCCACTCTCATACTTGAATGTCATTCTTTTCTGTGGTTATCTGCACTTAAGGATGTTGAGTTTTGGTGGTGAGTCAGTTGGCGGAAATGTCAGATGGAACAGCCGATAGAGCATATCATATTCTTTATTGCATTGTATGTTCACGCTATTACCCCTAGAGAAGTGAACTGTTTCCTTTATTCGTATCTTCACACTGCTTTACTGAATCAACTCTCTCCTCAGTCGATTATTGCTCGTTTATCCATGGCTCCGAAAATCTGGAAAATGACCACATCAGAGTATAATATTTCGGCGATCGATGATGGTACTTCAAATTCTTAAACTAGGTGGCCACATGATTTACTAATGCGCAATAATCATTGGCTCATGGCTATCATTATGCCTACATGATATCTGATAGACCTCTCAAGAAACTCCCAATTCCTAGTGTGTATACCTCAGAATCCCCAGTAGCATAGCCTTTTCCTCCATTGTTTACACTTATAAAATTTGGTTAAACTGTAAAACCTATTATGAAGCATTAAAATGTATGCTCATCTCATTGAATATCTAAGTGAAACTTTCAGGTTAATTGAACGAACTTGCCCGTTTTTTCAGCGATTCGACGCATACAAAGAAATTTAATCAAATACAGGTATAAAAAGTTTCATATCTCTATTACTTGTTGTAAAAATTGCTATAATCATTGTAATTTTTAATAAATTGGCGAGCAATTTAAAACAGCGAAGATTTTTGAAATTCAAAGGTGGATTTTCCTGTTCATTGATTTTATGCTTCTTTGAATTTCTGCATGCTATTAATTTATCCAACCGTTGATACCATCTATACAACAATACATCTACTTCCTTTCAGGTTTTTTTTCGTAATAGGTTGGTTTTATTATTTATTTATCTTTTTCACTTCATAATATGATCAACACCAATCATAATTATTGTCAGATATGATGTTGCGATATTTTCTATATTCTTCTTCGTTTAGTTCATCAACGCATTTCGTTCACTTTCTATTTTTCTCAATTTTTTTATTCCATTTCTAAATGTTTTAATATTTCAAACGAACCACTATTATACTTTTATTTTTGATTGTATTTTTTTAATGTAGCTATATTTGCAATAGTGTTGACATATTTCTTAGCCAAAATTTTCCGAATTGTCTCAAGATTAACGCGTTTTCTTGTAGATAGGTAATCCTTGATATTTAATCACATCATATTCTAATAAATCAAATCGAAGTTTCATAATTGCAACCATTTTACCAATAGGAAGAATCTAATCAGTTTATTTTTATTTAAAAAAGAAATAATTGGCAGCCCTAATATTGCCAAGTAAGAATAGATTTCATGCAAAGAGAGAAGTAATGCACACCTATATTCTATCTTGATAATGGAGTTGTGTACGCATATATCAAGGAACTTTTGGTAATTTAGAATATAGGAAACTTGGATAGGGGTGTTCTATGACACAAGTGTAGAGAACGTGAACATTATAATGCTGGCATACTGAATATAAAATTATTGAAAGACTGTAGTGTTTTAATGAATTCTATTTCTTTTCTATATATATATAATCGTAAGTTCTGCCTTATTGGTGAAGTAGTCACATTTTTCATTGTTTACTGACTGCAAAGCTGCAGTTTCATTGGTGCGTTCAATGACCCGCGTGAATGAAGCAATTCGCCAGGTCCCGAAGCAAAGAATCCATAGCAGTGAAAAGAATTCATAAATCCGAAGCAGTGATATCGTAAGGAGGAGCCTGTTTTTCCAATCGGTTCAGCTATTTTTGCTGCATATTAGTCGAATATTTAAAATATTACGCGTTAAGTTCCTTATCTAAAATTAAAGCAAATTCCTTTCAGCATTTTTCTTAAATTGATGCATGTTCATTGCTGCGATAAGCATTACAATTGCTATAAATAATCCCCTTTGAAGTTTAATTTATTTCGAGGATTCGAGGTGTGTATTTAGGTATCAGTACATCGAGGATGAGTTTCGCTTTGATTGTTATCCATTAGCTGCGTCCACCTGCAAATTGCACCTTTCCTTTATTCAAAGTCCTTCTGCCCCGTTCTTGATGATAGTCGCTAAAAAAACATACGATACAGAAGTTTAGCTGTGTTGAAACGTGAATTGATTATGAATATGGCAAGTATAAATATAGCTTTTATTATACAAGTCTCAATAACTTGTAGTGTAAAAGTATGCTTCAGAAATATTCATCACAGTTATATAAAAGTGTCAATAAGAGCGCTATTTTAAACGAGTTCTGAAACAACTTAAATAGGTAGTTTGCTTCGTTTGCGTGCATTGGTTGTGCTCTGAACGAATTATCGAGTACAATCGGCACGGTTGGGGATGGATGCTCGTTGTTGAAATGCAACAAAATAGCCAACAAACACTCCGCGGAGCGTCTTTAATAACGCTAGCGTGCTGCTTGCTGTTTCAATGTGTGAAGCTGTCAGCAATAGTAGTGTATTCATATGTAGTCTTTGTCTATTGTCTACGTTAAACGCACTTATTTGCTAGAACGTGGTTTTCAATTCATTCGTCAAGTTTTTCATACTATTATAACCAATTTATGCTTGCTAATAGGCTAAGAAATCTATGAAAGTGGAAAATTTAATAATAAAAATATATATGTAAAAGCAACTTTTCCATTCGATATTCCTCTCATTATTATCGATTTTATTCTCTTGTTATCATTTTTAAAATTATCATTGTCATTAATTGATTGTTATCATTTATCTTTGAATCCTGAAATCCACTCATTGTTTCTTTTTTCTCTCTTATTTCCCTACTATTTGCATATTGAATAAACTGCAAAGTTATTGTTCACAATGAATGAGAACTATTTGATGGAGCGAGGATAATACAAGCTTACATATCGGGTCTGTTCGATAATGCAGTAAGTGAGCCTGGATAGCGCCTCCAATCAACTCGAGTTTAATCTTCAGTTTGATCCAGAAACGCATGCACTTACCAGCTGGATTCACTGAAATTTCTTTCTCTCTCTTGTTGAATTTTCTTTCTTGAGTGAAATCTCTTCTGAAGAGGGAAAAATCTTTGTGCTATTTCCATTCATCGTCGTCTTTTTTTCGATGGATTATTTCCACATTGTACAGTTACTTCATCGATTTAGACATTCTCTAATTAAGACGTTCTCTAATTCCTTTTTTTCCTCAATCAGTGGTCACTTGTTTAGAAAATTCAACTTTAATGTTAAGTGTACTATTAGTTTATTTTTTTACAATTTTTAAGTCTATAGAATCTTTTCATAAATGTTGGGAAGTATTGATGATGCCTCATCGATGATATACTTATCGCTCGTGCATATTTTATTGTTCCATTCTTAATTCATATTCATCGACGGGTTCGCATCGAATTTTCGATGGAATGTGAATGCAAATAAACCCACAAACAACACTACACTACAGCTATTGATTGAAAATGTTTGCACTTCGTTTTTATTTTTTTTCCATCCCTTCATTGCACTCTCATTTTCAACTTCATCCTTTGGCTATTTAAGAAAAAAAAACAAAGAGTTATCACTCTTCTTTAGCCTAGGCCCAAAATTTTAAGCATATTTTGAGTTGGAGTTTGTGGCCAATGTTTATGGGTCATTAATATCTGTCATTATTTTCAGGGTCGGTAATCCAAGAAGCAATAAATTCTGAGTTCTCATGGGTCTATCAAAAAATTCATAGCTTCAGCTAAAAATATAGATTGTCTTATGTTGTGAGAGATTGTCTATTATAGCAAAAAATTGAAATTTGAGTGCACCATTGCTAAAAGTGATCATCAATCACTAGAAAGGTGACAAATGTTCGATGTGTTGAAGTGGTTTTTATTCGTCGTTTTTTTCAATTCTTTTTTATGGTGAAAAAAAATTCCAAAATTTTAATGCTCTTTTTTTTCTTTTATCATATCTCTATGAACCTCCTCTTGAAAATTGTTTTCCCTTGTTTATCGAATCTTTTAAATGATTTAAATATGATACAAAAATATATGCATATTTCTCGTTGTTTATCATGATCAGTTGTTCACATTTATAGTTTAGTGAACGAAAACACCTGAAATCTATTCAGTTAATTCTATTTATGTTACACTCTATTAAAATCGAAAAATTCGATTCGCCCCACTTTTTTATAATCATTTACACTCGTCTGTCTGTTCAATGAACATTTTGATCAATAATAAGTTACAATCTCAGTACTTATTAAATTTACAAGTTTAGATTCTAGAAAAATGAGAATTTTCAGAATACTTTCCTATCGGTACCAAATTCACATTGCGAGTTCAATAACAATCAAATGCTTCAACAGTAATTGCTATGCAATCCTCTAGTTTTATCCCATGAATTTAGGTCTTTAATATCGAAAAGAATACTAATGAGTCAATGCGAAGTTTATATTTATCTCAGATGAGTAGCACATATATTAATTTGTTGCAAACAACATTATTTGAGTGCTATTCACCTCAGATAGGCATATTGATGCTTTGCCTCACCTCAGATAAGCATGTGTCTTCTCGCTTGCTTAACCCGTTGATATGTGCACATATGATGGAGTGGTGTACTTTTATTTGGTTTTTATGTGGTGTGCAGTAACCATGATATAGTGCAGTGATGGTGTGACGTGTGTTTTATGCATTTGTGCGGTGTGTAGAGTTGAATGTATGATGTTTGTGGTTTGTGCTGTATAGAATTGAATGGTGTGTGGTATATTCGGTAGACTTGAAGGGTGCACGTGGTTTGTGCTACATAGATTTAAGTGGTGTAAATGGTTTATGCTCGGTAATGTGTAGTATGTGTGCATGCATGTGTTTGGTGCATGTGCGTGCATGTACATGTGTGTTTCTCTGAAATGCCTGTGCTTGTTCATGTTTTTTTTGTTGATATATTTTGGTCGACATCTTTGTCTTTCACTATACTCAGTGGATTATAAAATTTTGCATTAATAAGCTTCTATCTGAAAAACAAACATTGTGAAGTACTTTCTTGCTTCGAAGCGTTTAGATATGTGATATACGCACACTTATCAATTAAAAGCTTATCAATTAAATCAATTAACCTTAAAAATATACTCTTGCACTGTTCGCAAAATTCTACAAGTTAAGCAGTAAAAAACTATGGGGATATGTGTTAAATATGCAAAAAGTTACATCTTTTTAGATAAACTTTATATTTATGCTGGCTCACCAAGATGCAAGTCAATTAAACTTCAGATAAATTGTTTAAAACCGGTCGATGAATTTTTGAGCCTTTGTTCATAATTCTATATGCGTCGACTATCGTTTACTCTAACCCTCTTTTTCCAGTTGAAAAGAGCCATATACGCAGATAACAGATCTTTCTAAACTTCTAAATTTTCAGATTTGTTTTCGGAATTATTGTCTTAAGTGAATAATGGAAAATCTATGATTTTTGAAAGGTCCAGAAATGTTGAAGGAAAATTTGTGGAAAATCACATGACAACATATCAATTAGCATCATTGATGTTTATTTCCACCAAATATTGGTCGAAAAGTGGTCAACTCAAAATTTATGAAGAATTTAATGTAAGTGCACAGTGTATTACTTCAGCAATTTCTATTGTTAGACATAATTCGTTTTTATATAGCGCTTCTATTCGATGTTTGATGTGTGAGCAGTGAATCTGACCTTATAATATTCACCTGATACGTATTAACAGCTGTTATTGATTGAAAGCGAATGAGTTCATATGCATCACTATTGTTTGTAGGTAAATATGATTATTTAACTTTACCTATGAATTGCTCTAGAAAATTCATCGTTTTCATCCGATACTTCAATCATCTCTGAGAAGAGGTAAAATATGAAATAATCAAAGGTTGTAATTTCAGAAATAAAAACGCGAAATTCCAATCCATCCGCTGCGCTGTTCAGTTTTTAGAAATTTATCCATCTGATAAAAACTGTTAATATGGAGTATGAAAAACATTGTAGTGCAGAAATCCATACTACATATCATCGAGTTGTTTTATTAATTACTTTAGCGCTTCATAAAATATAAAATTTCAGCGAGCATTCTTCTCTCGACCACAAGCGGCAGCTAGTTGTCAATTAGTCTTATTTGAATAGAACGATATTTGAAAACCTTATCAGCATTTCAGTTGAAAATATGAAGCTATATGCTTTTCACTGAAATTAGCTTTTCATTAATCATATAATTTTTATTTTATTATTGAGTTAGGTACAATAATTCATTGATTTTGCCATAATGAGCTCACAATTCAGGAAGTTCGAATATAATATCGTTTACTCGATATGCCATTGTTTCGTTGATTGATATCTTAGTGAAGCTTATTACACAAGTCTCTCAATGACGTATTTTATATCCCCCCTTTCAAGCATTCTCCCCCATATCCATTCCAAAAGAAAGGTTTTCGCAATACACCTGCCCGCTTATTTGTTTATTGATGTTTTAATTGATTGAGGACGTTTCCTTTCAAAAATATCAAAAAGTGTTATCAATGACATCACACTGTTCATATTAAACCGGATGTAAGAACACAAACAGATGATCAAAGATTATAAATAGATAGACATTGAACACATTCAACGAAAAAAAGTCATTCATCAACTCAGCATTGAGTACCGATCAATGAGCATCTAAACACAACGCGAACGGTGATACTTGTGATGGTATGCAGGAGAGTCATATGGGATTGTTTGCTGTTACACCTTATGGCAGGTGTAATTGCTTTGTGCTGGCTTAAATCAATTAGCTCACATTACGTCATTAAATATTTTTACTTATTTTGCGCTATTCGTTTCAAAAACATCCATCCCACGTAAACTATTGCGGAGAAGCTGTGATGTGCACTGTCGAATGCTTCTTTTTTTCGCTGGATGCACTTTATAGAACTCGCTCTGCTTTTCTTTGAGGATCAAAATGACTCCAATGGAGTCGGATAGTCGAGAGAACTGCTTACAACCGACTTGCTCATCCTCTCTAGTTCGTTGTTAAAATTTCTGCATGTTAACCGCTCATTTACTCGTTGTTTTTTCAACATTTTCAATAAGGTGTTGTTGATTGATAAATTGCCAAAGATGTCAGACATTCTTTAAATGCCATTGAATCCTGGACTAATTTTTATTTAATTAGCATGTTATAGGTACTCTTTATTAAGTATGCATTACTCAGCATGCATATCATGTCCTAGAGGCTTAGAAATAAGTGAAACGTATTTGATCTAATGAAAAACAAAAAAAAAACAAACAAACGGCGTTCAATCATAAAGGAATCAAACGAGCGCGCGCACTATACTTCGTCTTCACTCCGTCGCAACGCCCAAGCGCTCGCTTGCGATCGTAAATGGGTGGCAGTCCTCGAGCGATTGCAATCTACGTTGCTGTCTTCTCACCCTCAATTCTAAGGCACTTCGATCTCCCGAAAACATTCATTCAACCGTAGGTTCTGCTCTAGCTGCTCAATGGGCGCAATACAAACCTATTCTGTTTGCGACCAATCGTAAACAAACGCAATGCAACTGAAGCTTTTAGCGTCTGTTGTTTTTAATTATTCATCGACCAGATCTGTTCGCAACTTTCCTGACCTCATTCATTTAGGGTTCATAGGCTTGTTTATGTCCAATCATTGTCGTTTGGATGAGGCCTAATTTTTGAGAAGATAAAGCTGTTGAATAGCAATGTGCTTCAAAACGCAGGCATTAAATAGCGCGCAGATGAGAGAGAGCAGTGAAAAACTGTTTTTATATTATGTTGGAGGGTGCCCGATTTGATGGCTACGAGTTAATGATAGAACTTGACATTCTTGTAATGTGTTCATTTTCATATAGGTGATATCTAACAGCAGCTCCAGATATGGATCGATCTTGACCATTCGATAAGCAAAGCGGCAATTTTTCCTNATTGAAAGAAGTTTCAATTCAAATTTCTTCTCTCCGATTCATATATATTGTAAAGTTGATTGGAGTGAAAAAGTGAGAGGAAAAACGAGAGAGATGAAGTGGCACGACATGCGTTTTTTATATTCCATTCATATGAGCAACTGGTTCCATAAGTAGACGAATATAAAACAGAGATAATGCGTCCGTATTTTGGTTATTGATTCGATTGTTTGTGTGAATCTCTTACAAATTGCTATTTCTACTTTGGCTCGATCGATGAAAATTTAGTGAGCATCAAAGATGTGCTCTTTTTGATGCGTTCAATCACCTACGACCTTTTTTTATTGTTAGTAAATTGAGTTATGAAAAATGCTATATGAGATTATTCCATTATCACGAACGTTGCGTTCACTAGATTTCGTGATTCTGTTTAGTTTCTAATCTCAGTGCTAATGCAGAAGTGAGCAGACGCAGACAGGCATCAACAAATACATAAATACAAACTTGTGATATTATCATCTGTTTCACGAATACAAATATACAAATTGCTTGAGAAATAGAGAAGTCGTTTTTCCATTTGCTTTTGCATTAAATTATTAGAACCACTAAATTCATAAAATGCTAAGAAATATTATTGCTAGAAATGCTTTCATAATTTAGCCGACTTCATTCATCCACATGTATCGCTTACAACTTGTTCGCTTATTTTCCGCCTTAACCAATTTAGAATTAAACCTGATCAGCGGTAAAATGTGTATTTCTTTTTTGAAGCTCTATCCGTCCATAAATTATTGCATTGTTAACGAGTTGACCTCATAATCGGTTTTTAATGTTAGTCTAGGGTAGAAATTATACCGTGAAAACTACAAATGCAAATATGTACACATTTGCACCTGTTGCCAATAATGAGCTTTGCAAGCTCATAAAAAACATTAATTCAAACAGCTCATTCCAATTCAATTCATTTAAAATTCCATTATTCCACTTCCTCTCTACATATTCCACAGCTTTAAAGACTTTTAAAATGGCATGCTTTTAAATGAAAAAATAAATAAATAAATAAATAAATAAATAAATAAATAAATAAATAAATAAATAAATAAATAAATAAATAAATAAATAAATAAATAAATAAATAAATAAATAAATAAATAAATAAATAAATAAATAAATAAATAAATAAATAAATAAATAAATAAATAAATAAATAAATAAATAAATAAATAAATAAATAAATAAATAAATAAATAAATAAATAAATAAATAAATAAATAAATAAATAAATAAATAAATAAATAAATAAATAAATAAGATAAATAAATAAGATAGATAAATAAATAAGATAAATAAATAAGATAGANCCAATGGATTCTAAAGAACAGAGTGCGATTTTTGAGCTGTTGATTATTTGAATGCAGGTTTCCTCTTCATTTAAAGTTTTCATTCATTGAATTCTCCATTCATTCACCAGTTGTCATTCTTTGCATATTTACCACTACTGAAATATCGGTGCTAACAACTTTTAGCTCCAGCTGAGATGATACTTCGAGAAGCGACGAATTTCACATCCCACGAAACAAAAAACGAATCGATGCAAAATTTACCATCATCTTGCACAAAGTTACCAAGTCGTGGTCGAAGAAGTTATGTAAGTACTATGTTGTTATGTTAGCTTTCGAATATGCATGATATTATGTCTATTCCTTCTCGTTTTCTCGTTCTCGTTTTCACTCTTAACTCACCGTTTTATCAAGTGACATACGAGAGTTACACCCAAATGTCCTGAACAATATACTTTGTTCTTTAATTTAGATAATTTACTTTATGCTACATTGCCGAAGTTAATGTCTTTCTTTTTTTCATATTCGTTCATTCAGTCGTGCCTATTTGCACGCAACCTTCTCTGCTCATCACGCGTACATTTGCACTCATTATCATTTTGATCTACACAATGCGAATAACCCGTTTCCGATCGAACAGAATCATCTGCCTTTTTTATATTCTATCATGCTGTAAATTACAATTTAAGTTTATTTATTTCCAACAATTAAGTTGAATTTTCATTACAGGTTGCAATCACTAAAATTTACTTCACAATGAATAAGCAAACATCTATTGGCCTATGGACGTTACGGAATATTCGCATTCGTATTGCTATTCTTTTAGCGGCCGCATTATGTATCGAAGGGCTAATGCGAAGTAATTTAAATATGGCAATGGTATGCATGGTCAATAGAACAGCTGTTATTGAACTCGAGTCAAAAATTAGTAAGGCTTATTTCATCAAATATTCAGTCAAATGGATTAAAAGTTGATTCTAGATGGCGCATTTTCAGTGTGACTTAGGAAATTTTTTTTGCAGAATATTTCGAAGCTACTCAGCAACTTAACTTAATTTTACCTCAAAATTTACAGGTTGTTTTTCTCGTTTTGCTTTTTTTTTTGAAAAATTCATGAATTGGTTCTTCTTTTCAGCATTATGTTACTCAATCAATATTTAGGCCAAGAAGATCCGGCATTGAAAAATTTTCTTACAGAAATTGAATTGTAATCTTTAGAAAAAAAAAAAAAAACCAATGGATTCTAAAGAACAGAGTGCGAATTTTGAGCTGTTGATTATTTGAATGCAGGTTTCCTCTTCATTTAAAGTTTTCATTCATTGAATTCTCCATTCATTCACCAGTTGTCATTCTTTGCATATTTACCACTACTGAAATATCGGTGCTAACAACTTTTAGCTCCAGCTGAGATGATACTTCGAGAAGCGACGAATTTCACATCCCACGAAACAAAAAACGAATCGATGCAAAATTTACCATCATCTTGCACAAAGTTACCAAGTCGTGGTCGAAGAAGTTATGTAAGTACTATGTTGTTATGTTAGCTTTCGAATATGCATGATATTATGTCTATTCCTTCTCGTTTTCTCGTTCTCGTTTTCACTCTTAACTCACCGTTTTATCAAGTGACATACGAGAGTTACACCCAAATGTCCTGAACAATATACTTTGTTCTTTAATTTAGATAATTTCTCTTAGAATCTTTTAAATTTACCGAATTTTTATTTAACAAAATCACTCGTACTTACCAATCGAATTCATAAAATTTGCCCGATCAATACTGAATACTCGCCATTAAATCTATATTGCTATAATAAGCATTTGGATGTTATATCGATATGCACATATGTTAATAATTTTTTATAGAACGGTGAATTGGTATGGACAGCAAAACAGCAAGCGTGGATATTTGCATCGTTTTATGCTGGCGGCCTATTTGTTGTAATTCCGGGAAGTTCGTTTTTAATGGATTCATGTTTATGAGAGTTCGGCTGCAAGTTTTTGCAAGCTTCGTTTTCTGTGAAGTGGCCAACTGCGACACTCATAGTCTGATAGTCTGATAAATCCAATTACGCAAATGATTTATCCTTCTATCTATACTTTATGAAATTTCCTAATATATGGAGTGATGAGGTGGAAGCATCACTTTAGAGCTTATTCCTATATTTCTCGTTAAGATAGGACAATAAAGAGCATTGAACAGTTCTTTATTATCAACCATTTGCACAGCGGAATACGGCTGTTTGTTTTGCTATCATTAATCGATTCTAGTGATATCGGGAATGATGTTAAAAGTTCAATGTGATTTGAATACGGGTAACTAAATTACCTCTTTCAGTGGTCATAAGTATTATTATAACAAAAAATATTTTATTTTTTTTTTTGTAATTTCTGAATTGCATAGCGTTTCACAAATCTTTAAAAAAAACATGCGTGATTATTTATGACCTGCACTCAGGCGGATTGAGACGAATCGCTGTTGAGAACTTCAGTGCTTTTTCATCTCTCTTTCGCAGGTATGGACTCGTCGCAGAATTCTGTTATAGGTATGCAGGTGTATAGGTATGTAGGTATAGGTTTCGCAAAAGTTCTGTTGATATTGCATTTAGGCGAACTTAAAAGAATATGCTAAAGAACCTAGCTCGATATGCGGTGCTTTTGCATTCTTCCCACCTAAGAAGCCAATTTGTAATTTACCAGCAAATAATAAATATGGAAAGCAATGCTTTAATTCATTTTTCACCTGGATCAGAAACTTTCTACCAAAAAAAGAACCGTTGTGATTGAGATATCAATCGATATGAAATATATGCCATATTTTTTCAGCATTTAAATGTATTAAGCGTGTTCCAAATTTGGTTAATCAGCATGAAAAATGTGTAAAAGATCGTGCTATTATACGATACATTTTAACCGTCGAAGTTTATATCTCTTTTTTCAATGTTATGCTCAATACATGTAAAATCCAGCAATGAGAAATAATGATGACCTTATAGATTTCTATGATCATCCTTTTAAAAGTAAAAAGTGTAAGATAATAATATAAAAACGGAAACATAAAAAGAACTTCTCACTGTGAAGTGTCCAAAGAAACTCTCAAAAGCTTATGTAATTAGCGGCTAGTGTTGCGTCACCACTTGAAGTTGTTTTCATTACTGTATGAGCTAACTAATTTCAGGTTATCTCTGCGATCGTTTTGGTGCAACTAATGTCGTTCAAACTGGGGCAATCATAAACGTTATTGGTTCATTGCTAACACCAATAATCTCACGTACACTTGGTGCATATGCACTTATGGTGGTGAGATTCTTTATGGGTTGTGGTCAAGGTGTATTGGTACCTTGTATGAGTGTTTTAATCGCTCAATGGTTTCCACCACATGAGAAGAGTACCGCTGTTGCGATTGCCACTGCCGGAAATCAGGTGCGCTAGAGTCATTATATTCTCTTCTCTTATCGGTAGAGTCTTCGTTAAACGAAACGCTGAAATCCAGTTCTTATTCTTCCAGTATATAAATGTCTTCTTCCCTAACATCAATATTTCTTCAATATCTTCTATATAGCAATGCAATTCATCCTATTGTTTCACTTAAAACCTATTGCTAAGCTTTATGAGGTTATTTTTGCATATTTGCATTACCGACTGGCAGGATAAGATGAAATGTAGAAATGCACATTATACCATTATCTATGAAATATTTCTTCATTGATCTTTCAACTTAACTGAATAATTTTTTTAGGGCTACAATTTTCCACTAAAAAACTTTTCATGCAGTGCAAATAATTCGAAAATTTCTTTCCTATCTCATCATATAGATATTTTGTCATTTTAATGGTAAATGTAACGTCATAGCATTATCAAATATTCATGCATATTGCATTTGCTTTCCAAAAAAAGATTTTTTTATTTGAAATTGCTTCGTGAAATTCAGAGAAATGTTGATCACTTCAAATGAAAATCAAAATTCTGAGACGAATTATGTGGATGAAATCCGAACGCTTTAGCTTCTATGATTTGGCAGCACTTGAAAGTCCCATTATACAAGCATTTACGCAGACATATATACAGGTGTGCGCACAGATAACTTACCTTCATAAAACGTTCTTTTTTTTGGGAAGGCATATCGAAGTCGATTCAACGATGTGTGGTTATAAATATTCTGCTAGTATAATGAGCCAAATTAGCATAAATAGTGAGTGTGTTGATAATACTGATGATTGCTCAATTATTTGAAATAATTTTAAATATTCTGAATCGTTTTTCGATGTTTCGTTATAGCAAAATTCATTGCAACTCTTTTCTTTCGTTGATATTTATAAAGTGAAAGCTTTTTTGCAGCTTTCGATTATTTTTGCAATGTTTTTCACTGCCGAGCTGTGTCAAGTACCTATATTGGATGGTTGGCCAACAGCATTCTATCTTCATGGTGAGTTTATTTAGTGGTACACAATCAAATGATTTTAATTATTTTTTCATCAACTGCCTCTGAGAAGTGCGGTTTGCAAAAAGATAAATGACTACATCATTATATATATATATATATATATATATATTTATATATAGCATTTGTGCATTTCAATTGATATTTTTTGCAAGCATTTTTAATGTTTATAGAAAGCGTGTTCAGGTTTATTTGGCGTTGGTCTTTGTATAGGATGGTTTATATTTGTAAAAGATGCGCCAACATCGGCTAAGAAGATCACTGATATTGAATTGGCCTATATCACAGGTACAGTTGAAGGACGAGGACAGAAAAGAGTCATGCCTGTTGGTTTATTTCTTTTTCATTCATTCGCTATCTTGTCCATAATGTTCTCTTGCATCAAAAATTTCATAATTTCATAAACAAGTTTTCTGAGCGAGTAAAGGTTTTTCATCACATAAAAACGGTATAGCGGTAACTAAGATTTGGCTCAGTCATTGCTGTTCCATCTTTAATTCCTCTTCAGATGCTTGTAAAAGTTATTCCAGAATGGCATTTGTATTCTATCATCGGTTGCAATTTTGGACATAATTAGTAGGCTTGTGTTTATATATCGATAGAATTGAGCTATGTTAAACACCTTAATAGTTAGAAGTTATTTAATTTCTGAAACATAGAAAAGCATCAACTTACGAGCGTTCTTGTTTTTGCACGATGACTGTTGATGACCCCGGTGAAATTTTTGATGAAAGGGATTGCAAATAAAGAAGAAATCCACTTGTGCTATTCTATGAGTTGAACTTCGAGCAGAGGAGCTAAGAATGATGGTCGTGTTGCAGCGACTTTCCTCTCTAAAGGATGTCCTTGTATCGTTGTATACCTAAAATTGAATTCTCTGTGCTGTACTCGATTTTCTTATGATGAGTAATTTTGTCTTGTTATGAATCTCTTCGGTGATACGCATTTCCATACGAAATACTATAGAGAGTATTTCGGTTTCTTAATGAAGCAATGCACAACAGGTAGTGCCATGGTCAAAAATGTTATCATCAATGGCAGTTTGGTCAACAGCGATGAGTGCAATGAGTCAATCGTTTGTGACCGTTGGTACGGTTACCTATTTACCACTTTACTATAGAACAGTGCTCAATATGGATCTTACTTCGGTTTGTTTGCAATTATTCAACTGTCATTTAAGGTTTCTATGAATCGTTTTAGAATGGTGTTTTATCTGCAATGCCGTTTATATGTCAACTTATTACTAAGGCTATATTCGCTGCACTTGCCGATAAAGCAAAGCAACGTGGATATGGAGCAAATCGTGTTACTAAAATTTGTAATTTAATCGGTATGTGTATAAGTATTTCCTCTTAAGAAAAATCTTCATAAAAGATATCCGTCATGTGAAGAATTGAAAACGCTAAAAAGCTGAATTATTCAAGTTGAAATTCTATGATAATATTGCAATATTGGCAGAAGTGATAAAGCTGTTAATATTGTTCATTGTTTTATAGCATTTAATCAATAACATTTAATATATTATCTTATCATACCTATGGTTGAATGAATAGATGTTCTAGATTATTGTTGAACTATTATTTATTGATTAGGCAATGAGTAAATTATTTTTTGATAACCATTAAATGAAATAACATTAGAATTATCGAATAAATTTGAATATTTTATTGCTAGAAAATTTAAATTCAATGATTCAGTTTATTCAGTTGAATTTGTGTAATTCATAAAGATAATGAGTTGAATTTTGCATAAATAATGAGAACAAATATACAAAAACAGCGCATACATTCATTTTATTATTTGAGCTTATTTAGCAAGTATAAATGAAATGTGGATGCTTTATAAAATCCCTAACATAATTCACTCTTTCCAGCTTCATGTGGCGGTGCGCTGTGTTTTGGGGCGTTGATGTTCTTCGATTGTTCTCGTCAGTGGGAAGCTGTTGCATTAGTATGCTTAGCGATGGGTATTCTTTCTGGATATATACCTGGTTATAATACCAGGTGCATCTCTCTACCTTTCCATCGTATTTTTAGCTAATATAAATATTTTATTAAAAAGCACGTTGAATTGTCGGCCCTACAGATTTACAATGACACTGGGAGTATTTTGATTTACAAAATGCTTGAAAAGTTATTCAAATAATTACATTTTTATTCATATTTTGCTATGACCCAACCAATTATCATTAGTATGAGGTAGCAATCTCATTCTCTCGTTGCGATGAGGTTTGACGAAGGTAAATTATGAGTAAATAAAAAGTTCTGTGCCTGATATATAATAACCTGTTTTTCAATGCAATAATTATATCTCCTAGTCTGTTCCCAATGAAGCTATCGTAATGACCAATTCCCTGCATTATATTCTTGCCTGCTAACGTTTATTTATTCAGCATCGTATGTATTGCTCCAAAGTATACATCATCGGTGGCTGCATTTTGCCGTTTATGGGCTACGATCGCATCTGTTGCCTCACCCTATTTGATAGGAGTACTAACCAAGAAGGTATCCTTCATTATACTCGAATTATCTCTGCTTTAAGAATACCTACTACGACTTATTGATGATTGTTTAGGTTCACGAAGTAAGATCTTTTATTCATCTTTGCTTACTTCTCATCGAGCAGCTTAAGTTATGATGTTTCTTTGAGGTTTTGCTCTATCTTTTATTTATGTATTAGCTTGTTGTGAATTATTTTCTTTTTATTTTTCAATGATTTTGCTATATAATAATTGCGAGGAAATAGTCTGACAAAGAGAAGAATCTCAAGTTAAAATGTCTTAATGCTTACTGATATTTTTTTTCTATTATGCGTTATTTATAGAGCGTTCTTTGGGAATGGCAAATTGTATTCGCTGTTATGATTGTGGTACTCACTACAACAGGCATCTTCTTTCAATGTTGCGGTTCAGGTTGGTAGATAAACCTACACAACTATAAAGCGAAATATAAATTCGAGTCTGGATTCAACGCTTTTCACTGCCAATAGATATCCATAAACAGTCGATAGCTTATAATAGCTTTAATATGGCTAAGGAAGCAGATGACTGCTTATTGGTACTCATTTGCCGACATTATTTTCATTAGCAATTAAAACAGCAGTTGCCGATAATAGATGAATAACATACGTGAATGTTTATGAAATTTTTGTGGCTTTTCGTTTTGCCGACACGGTTCCTCAGCTCAAATTGGACGGAATAGTAAAGCGTGAATATATCACCTTCCTTTTTTGACTGCTATTCATAATGAAGCCATTTTATACCACTGAATTGGAGAGGATCTCGGCAGACATATTGTCTTTACGATTATCTTCTAGGGATTTACCCATATACAGTGTATTTCAAAATAGAGTTATTTGGCAATTAACGTCATCCTATAGCGAAATTCACTAACCATTCGACCATTTGTTATTGCTATTATCCATGTTTTGAAAACTTTCACTAATTTTTTTTTTTTCAAAAATACACTCACCCTTAAAAATATATATAGCTGAAATTAATTTTGATAGAATAATTAAAATTCTCATCCGAAATTAACATAGGTTCATCATAGTTATTCCCACATAACGAGTACAGAATGAAATATTCTCAAAAAATATAATAATAAAAAGAGCGTTATATTTAATATACTGTTTAGTAGATTAACAAAAAGTGAAAGAGGTTAACGAGTTTAGCAGGTTAACAAACAAGTAGAAAAGGAGGTTAACGAGCATCTAAATATTTAGAAAATTGATCCGAGTAAAAGTTATAATACCTTTCAAAGTGGATAATATTTGTATTTATCGATATGCATTCACTGCTTCTTTTTCTTTCAGCAAGCGTACAAGATTGGGCACACGAGACGGGTATTGCTCTTGCTACAAGTCCTTCAACAATACCGCTCTCTAAATGTGTTGACGATGAAACAACTCATCATAAAGCATAAAAATTCATTCTTATATTATCATTTTATATGATTGTAAATAATTTGCATATTTGAATTCGAAATATCTTTGAGTCATATTCCATTAATTCGAACAGTCTCTTCATATCGAACTTATAAATTCATCCTTCTATATGAACCTTTGAATATTCTCGTTGATGGAAAAAGTTTTTTTATTGCCATGTAGCGAAAATTATTTAATAATGCTGTAGTGGCATATATAATCCCCAACATCAGTAATCGTCCTTATGGAGATGCACTAATAGAATCGAAATGCATAAAATAATGCAGAAACATTTTACGATCGTACAGATACAAATACCTTTGAGACGTTTATCACACTTAATATATTTCATTCGAATCTGGGCACTTGAAGTGATTCGTTTCTCAGCGAATCTCTGATTTAGGTGCTTATTTCTATTGTAGCACAACAGATCCCCACATAGAATCACATTCTTCTTTAGAAACAGAGTTTTAATTGATGATTTTATTGGCATTCCCAATATGAATCTCTATATTAGAGGAAATTCAGTTAATAAATATTCCTGCGAATTTATTATGAAATTCTATCACCACAAATATGTTGCCTAATGTTCTCATGCCTAAAGCATCATATGTGCTTCCTTGTCTAACGGGCTTTTGAGTGCTTGTAAAGCACTTTTTTGTTTCTGTTGTTACTGTTGTTATTTTTTGCTTCTTTTTTAATCCGTTATCTCGAAACGCATTATAACCTTAGGTTCTGATATATATATTTTAATGTTTCATGCTTGTGGCAGTCAGATATGATAAGCTGGACGTTCAAGCGGTGATTTTATTTATGTGTGTTTTGTATTATTTATAGGTTTCATGCCGAAGTGCCATAGCAGACGTTATGCATAACCAAGAGAACGCACCCTACACCTCCAGGTGGTAGAGAGTGGATTGCCAGGGGGATTCTTTGTTGCAAGTCGCAGCATTCAAGGATCAGTCCTTTCAGTACGCTAGTCGTGGATCATTCTCTTCAAATACCGCTTTGCCACTCATACCGAAGGAATGATTCTTTTTGCTTTGACAAAATTACTGCTAATTTTTCCCTTTTCCGCACATCTTTGGTTATGTGCCATTTGCCTTATACTTTTCTCGGTCGTTACGCATAACGGTCAAATATAAATCTGCAATTCTTGCAAGTTTGCATTTTATACACCGGTATTTCTTTTATTCATATTTCCGGTCATTAGTGACATGAACTGATATGCGTTTAAGAAGTGTAGTAAAAATTTCATGCGGTTATTACAAAGATAAATAAATAACGCGTCTTGTTGCTTATTTTAACCTTAAATATCCAGCCATCTGGTCATCAGTATTTTCGCCTAATATTAATGCTGAGAAGTGAACCGACTGCAGAAATTTGCATATAACGTCCACAAAATCTGTTTTTGAGATTCTCGTCCTTTGCCTGCATTATTGAATGATATTGCTTACTGCGGTTCCTATCCGACTTCTATCGTACAGCTCTTCATCAAACCTTCTAGCAAGGCATTCTTCCTGTTCCCGACGAGCCTTTTTCGCCATTGTTCCTAGGAGCACAGAAAGTCAGTATCAGTGAATGGGAAAATCTCGAACCCTCATAGTCGCATCTGCCCACTCGTTCCTGCTATCTCTAAGTCTTTATAGTTAAGCCGGCATATTTTACGCCCCATCAGCTTATGCTTTCCAGCAAGAAGGAGTGTACATCAGGCGGCAGTTGATTTCGTAAAACAATCGACTTTTATTGACGATGGTATTTGACTATTTTGTTATTACCTTTATTCAATATTTCTATTTTATTAGTTCATTTGCCTGCATTATTGAATGATATTGCTTACTGCGGTTCCTATCCGACTTCTATCGTACAGCTCTTCATCAAACCTTCTAGCAAGGCATTCTTCCTGTTCCCGACGAGCCTTTTTCGCCATTGTTCCTAGGAGCACAGAAAGTCAGTATCAGTGAATGGGAAAATCTCGAACCCTCATAGTCGCATCTGCCCACTCGTTCCTGCTATCTCTAAGTCTTTATAGTTAAGCCGGCATATTTTACGCCCCATCAGCTTATGCTTTCCAGCAAGAAGGAGTGTACATCAGGCGGCAGTTGATTTCGTAAAACAATCGACTTTTATTGACGATGGTATTTGACTATTTTGTTATTACCTTTATTCAATATTTCTATTTTATTAGTTCATCTTGTTGCGATGTTTCCTTTCGAATAATTCCCATCATAGTTGCATTCATTAATCATTGAGAACTGTGTACGATGCATCGACGAAATTGCTTTCATGCATGCGATACAATCGAAATATGAGATATTCCATCATTTGCAAACATATTTCAGTGCAAAGTTTGCACATACGTTTCGTTTACACCGACAATGAGGTGGTGTTTACTTTGCTTTAGCTGTCGTCATCGAACATCCAACCTGTCAGCATTATGTGAACTCTCCTAGTCAAATTTAGTTTTCTTTGCTTATTTCTCACTGTTAATGAGCATATCAATGCGCATTGTATTTTCTGTTCTATCTAAATATGCGACTTATAGTTTATATATACATATATATATATATTCGTGTGGTTATTACGAAGATATCTTTTAAAATAAATGACGCAAGTTGTTGTTTATTTCAACCTTAAATATCCAGCCATCTGGTTATCAGTTTTTTCGCCTAACGCTAATGTCATATATATATGTTCTTAATGCGCTAGACCAGTTATTTCCATAATGGCACCAATGATTCCCTACAGGTTTTTTGGCATGTTTAAATTGTTTGATAAGGTGTTTCCTGACAACCAGTCTATATAAGTGGTCTGCTTTGTAGAAAAATGGCTTATTTGGTGTTATGGCATTGCTTTTGAGTATTTATGCAGCCGATCGGTAGTCTGACTAGTGGAACGGTCATAAGCACACATCGTGCCAACTTTTCTGGCGTGCTTTCCCAAAAACTGAATTCTCATTTCTGGTTAAAATCACTTATAAAATCATGCAAAAAACTGCAATAGAGCTTCTCTTATTTATCGTTCTATCATCTAATCTCATCGTTAAGTCAACACTTATGAGCTTCTGGATTTTTCATTCTTCTGGATTCATTCTTGATGGTGCTTTATAAGGCTTACAATCTCCACCAAAAAATAAACCTCAGGTGACTCTGCGGGAATTTGAAACCGATTTACTATTCATGATATATATTAAATTCCATATGTTGTTGTCAATGCAATCCTGTAAAATATATACTAAAAACAGTGTAAAAACCGGAAACTATTGTTTGCATTTGAGTATCAGTAAGAGTTGTGGTCGTTTCGTCAACCACTGAGAGAATTTAGATCGATGCGCGATGCAGACAATTGCTTCAATGAGGCCATCTAGAGCATTTTTTCTTTGCTTCACATGTGTTGTTTTGTTGGATATTCTATGCCGCTTTCCATTGAAGCAACCTAACATACTGCTCGTGTATCTTTCAAGTTAACACTCTAGAGAATACGCCTCCAACCTATTCCATATTCCTTTCTTCTATCCTCTATTTATTTTTAGCTCATTTTCTATCTCACCTTGCATCCAGTACGATTCTTAATTCTTAATTCACTTATGTTTTTGCATTTTATCAGGTACTTGATGACTGCAACTCATGAAAACAAATGATATCTTTAATGGAAAACATCAAGCGGTGATCGAATAGTGACTATCACTAAATATATCAGTGTAAAACACTCATTGAAGGGTGATAATTCATTAATTTATTTGAAAAAAAAATCCAGATTTATTAAGAAAATAAATCACCGCGAAAGTGGAATAAATTTTTAGAAAGGAACTTCATTCGATCAGGAGCCTATGTTAAATGGTTTATGACAAAAGTATTTGACGTGATGAGCTCTAATGAAGTGAAGATGAAATGCTAATAAGTTGAAAATTTCACGTTGCAAGTGAATCATATTTTTCAAATGGAATAAAAAAAGTGAAAAATTTGGGAGAAATGGAAAAGGGACAAATTCTTGCATAATATTGCTCGCGTTTGTTGAATGATCCTAACCTTTATATGAACTTTCTAAAAAAAATCATTTATATGACCCGAGCGGATGGATATAGGACGTCACTCCATCGGCATAGGTGATTAACTAGTGCCCAAGTTTTTGGGCATTTTAACTATCTTTTTGCGTTATTTTTGGGTTAACTATCAGCTCAAAATGTGATACAGAAAGTGTTGGGTAATAATATGTTTATACACGATGTGAAGTTGTAGGAACTTCATATATTCCACATTTGCAAGTATTTCAGCACTATTTCGCTGTCCTGGGATGGCATTTTATGGAGTATAGTAAGAAAGCTTTTATCTCTTGCTTGTTGAGTCTTAATTCTATTCCCCATCACTTTCGCTTCGATGTTCACAAAAAAGGATAGTACGAGGTCACATGAAGCAGTGCTTTAACTAATACCTGGTGAAAGGTTATACATCGATAGAGATCGCATCGATCACTTCTCGTAACCGCAACTTCAATATTCACCGAACTGAAACCAACGAACAGACAAATATACGCAAATACAAACATATATGCAAACGCACAGATATGACGTTCTCAATGCGGACTGCGTATGATTGTTTCTAAAAGTGTGTGAAAATGTCACATTAATTGTGATGGGAAGAGTTGGAGTATTCATTTACTTCAAGTTCAAAGAGAAAGTCATATGTCCGGAAGTAGTCTACTATTCCTCAACGATCAATAATTCTTTGTGATGATCCAATGAGCCTATACTGGATCGAATCGTCGAGCTCACAATTGTGAGAATATTGGCATTTTTTGCTTTAAATTCTTTGCTTTGTAAACTTTAGAGAAAGGTTATTCAATCTAATGACAAAAGATCCGGATGAAGATAATAAGAAGGGTATTGAACATCGAAGAGGATACATCTTTAATCCAAAACTTAAATTGTGTCTTCCGATAACTCTTTTATAAGTTGTATCTTTATTGTAACGCTTTAGAATTACTTTTATAAAACGTTGTTGTTGTTTCCGCTGTTTTATTGAGTTGTACAATCCAAGTATCGAGTATAACATGTGCATTCGAAATGGACCATTGATGAGAGGTTTTTGAAAATGTTGATAGCAGATTAGCAATGAGGAGAGAGTAATTTAAAAAATGCAAAAGAAATTTATAAGTAGTGATGACATCATTTTGCATTTTCTTCTCTATTTGGGTATTTTTATTTTAGGAAACTTAAATTATTTTTTAAGACTTTCAAGAGCAAAACATCACTTTGGTGTCAAAAAGTTCATAGCATATTTTACTTTGAGTTTGTATGTGAACGTCGATGTATTTGCCGGATAGCCGCAAGGCTTTATGATGAGAATAATTCAACTTTTAAGTTCAACTTTAAAATCTGACTTTTTTCATGATTTGTCATCTTCCATGTAGATTAATGATACCTGAATGATGTGTTAAAATCTCTATGTGAAAATTGTTTCCCATGTGATCAAGATTGCCTCAAAATAGTTTCTTTAGTGGAGAATTTATGTGGGCGGTCGTTCACTGACAACAATAAAGATAACAATTTTTATTCGTTACTGCATATTGAGACAATGAAAATTTGCACACCTGTTAAAGACAGCCGAATCAAAGTTGTATTTACTCAACAACCAAATGGGGGAAAGTGAAAAAAAAACGTTAACAAAAATACAGGAACGATGAGAGAAAATGCTATAAACTACGTATAATTTGAGTAATAAAAGAAAATGTAGATAGACATAAGAAGCAAACATAAAGGAAAAAACTATGCGTGATTTTATATATGTGAGGGTGGTGGAAAAAAATTATATAGAAAGAAAACTATCGTATTGGGCAGTTGAATGACAAAATCGATAATATTTTTTACAAATTAAATAATTCAATATGGGTTATTAACATTGAAATATTTCAAGTCTCAACGATACTTTAAAAACCCTAATAAATATTGCACAAAAGCTATTATGGGATAATATTGATCAACGATCCTCTCTCATTGGTCGATAATAAAAGCGAACAATTCAACGGTAGAAAACATACTTGATGGAACTTTAAATAAAATAGCCAACACTTCATAGACTTCTAGATTTAGCTTTTTAATTTTTGACCACTTAAAGAACTCATTGAAATCACTTCCAAATGTACAAAAGACAAGAGCAACGATCAAACAGGGGTCGATATATTTTCAAATTGCGAACAAAGCATACGTTTTACAAACTAATTCACATATACTAAACAGGAGGTAGCAGAACAGCAGCCACTGAGGGATAGTATGAAAAAGCTTTCCACTCTATTAGAAAATTTCGTCTACGTTTGTCCCCAATAAACGGCCAATAAGAAAGAATTGTTTCTGTCTCAATAATTAGCCCAATGCTTGGTAAGCCTATAAATTGTACAAAGAAACTTCCTCTTTCAAATAAAATCAAAAGCCTTCGCGCGATCGATGAAGATTCTGATTTTTTCTTTGAACGTAATGTCTGAGTTAGCTATACTTGAATTTAATTGTAACAATGCAGATACACCTAGTAAAGAACCATATTACGAACAATTCATTACTCTATTCATTACTTTTATAGTGATCTCCATAATGTTGCACATAGATAATTCAAAGCTAACTGAACGATAGTTTTCTATAGAATAAGGATGGAGGAAGGGAGGGGGAGGGAGGAGTGAACATTTTCAACGACCTACTCAAAATGGTCGTTTTTTTTAAATGACAGAAATGAAGCAGAAGAAGTGCTTCTCTAAAATATCTCCTAGCAGGCGTATATTTTATGAAATAAGTCGAACCTGTTTGAAGGCGATAGCTATAAATTCAGCATATTCATTATATGATCAGCTTAACCGCTGAAATTTTCTCCCACTTATACGGATGCTTTATGCATATTTGCGTTGATATTTCGATACGTTTCAACGACATACAAAAAAAAAAAAATCAACAAATCCAACGCGCATCGTTTTCGAATCGCCAATGCTTCCCATAGGCACTAAACGCACTTCGCCTTTCATAAGTAAATCACATTCAAGCTTATAAAATTTTACTCTATTGAATATATCCGCTTATATGCATATTATATTTCCTCCCGGTTGTCTCATATTCGCTGCTTTTCCTCACTCTAAAAACTGCTTTTTTTCTTTTTCTATCATTTTAAATTCACATTTGTTTATGCTCTCATTATTTTCTCTTGCATCGAATTGTTTAGCACATATTTTCCCTCTCTTCTACGTCGTTCTCCTCAATTGCTCATTGTATGAATGAGAGCTATTTCACGCACTGATTCTCTTCTTTCCTATTTTTCACTCTTTTGCTTTGTTTATTTCATCGTCTTACTCTTCTTTTCTCGAAGAATTTATGTTCGTCGTTGTGCCTCTCATCTAATGTTCATAATTTTCCTCTCTATGTCTGTTCAATAAAATGTGCGTTTTGTTGGCAATCTTTTTTTTTTTCGGCGGAAGGGGGGGCCAATGAAGGGTCTCTCTCTCATTGCTGACACTTCAAGCGCCACGACTACAATTCTCTTCAATTCCCGATGGAGCTGTGCTCTGCATTCTCTCTCTAGCCACAATGTGCTGGCATACCACATGTTCGACGACTATTGTTCTCGCATTTCCCTTCCTTTCGATTTTATGCATTTCCTTTATTGTCATACTTACTCCTACTTGTCTGTAAACCGTTTATCGATGCTCCCTCAATGCTGATATTTTTTCTTTCGGGGTTTAGTATAGTAAAATCAAGCTTTCGAACAAATATTCTTAGCAGAAATTGGTGTTTTGCTAAGTGAACAACAAAAGAGTTGTTAAGTTCGTAGATTCGTTAATATTAGAGGGATCGTGTTAATTTTTGCGCAGTAATTTTTTATGCATTCTCTTCCATGAAATATAGATACAAATGAGGAAACTCATCATGTCTATGCAATTTTAGCTCAGAATTCATGCTTCCACTGGTATCCTGAAATATACCTAGGAAGTCAGCTAGTTGAACATCATGGAATATATGTCCACTTTGATCTATTTCGCTTAGATTTCGTTTACGTTTAAAGCTGAACGTATCAAATGATGTAATTTCGATGAACTGTGTATCCACCATGCGCTATCCAGCAGCTGCATCAACCAGCTGACGGAAAGTTGAACAACAGTACTCGGCCTATCTTACAGGTGCTGTTGCGTTCCGCAGTTGTCATACGATGGGAAATATAGCCAAACCAACATCATTACATTGTGAAAAAAAGGGGCGTGTTGTAGAATTCAACTATTCGAACCAGCCAAACGGTTTGATCTACATCATGTGGTTGATTCGGCAGATCAGTGGCCAATATTCAAAAATTCCATCATTCGATAGTTTGTCCTTCAGTTAGAACGAACACTATAAATCGATCAAGGCAGCTCCAGCCGGTTGAAGTGTAGGCGGATTGCAAGAGATAATTTCTTCCGCTGAAATATGGAAATTTTTAATTTATTTATCAACAGTGTCTTGTCTTTTTTTTAAAAAAAACTTGTCTCTTTTCTCATGCAAATATCCTCTATTCGGTCGACATCCGTAATCAGGTTTCATCGAGAAAAAAGTTCCATATTAGTGTGTTCATTTCAGGTAAACGATGCCAATATTTATATGAAAAATATTCCATCCTAAAGGTTCTATTTGCGAGCAATCATTTAATAGATAGCATTTAATCGTCCGTTAATATTTAAATTTTTGAGACTTGAATAATGGAATTTGAATCAAATTCATCAGCTATATGATGTTCAATTTTTCCGATAATATACGATGGAATTTATGTTTTGATGTAAGAGTTGTTAATATATAATATTCCGTAAAGAGTATTATAAGTAAGCGACATCAGAAATCAGAAAATATAATATGAAGCAATATATTTTAGAACTTAATATTATTCCTATTAAAAGAAATAATTGCTGTATTAATCGTCCCATTCTGGCTGTATTTATAAGAATTATGTGTTTATGCAAATTTTTTGTGACTTTATTTGCTCTGAAATATCAATTTGTAAAATTTAATATCGCAATCTTTATAACATATCTTATGAAAATGGCAAATATAGTGGAAAAAATAAACGTAGTTGCCGAGAGGAAGTGATATGAAATGCTTATTAGTGATTCGGCTATGCGGAATGCTTACATTGATTCCGCTATGCGGAATGTTTAATTGTAATTCCGCTGTGCGGAATGCTAAACTGTGATTCCACTCATGAGACCAATCGACTTTATATTTTACCGGTCAATAATAAGATATGCGCAATATGCGTCGATAACTTGGAATTTTCATGCATATTTGCACACTCTTATGCGTGTGTATATCTTTTAAATCACTGGCTCAGCCTTAAGTAGTGCCTAAGAACGCTTTAGTAATAGATTATATGAATTGCACCTCTAACTTTGATTGTTGCCCGATTCAAACTATCGTTTAGACACAGACACAAACATACGTGTGGACACAGACACAAACATACGTGCGCGCATACATGCCCTTCTCATAATATCATGTGCAAGTAAATAACCTATACGCAGATTGTCTTTGCATATGTCTGTCTCTGTTGAAGTGGCATTCGATCGATGGCGAGATCTTAAATGTGTTACTAATCGCATCTATTTATGCAACGTAACCACTTCATATTGTAAGTCTCCCTTTGCTAATTTGCAATTGCAAAGAGCATTCATTGTTCTGAGTGATGTATTCCTTAACATTTAGGTTGATATGTCACTTTAATTTATGCGCTTTTAAAGGGGTCAAAAAATTTGCATATAAGCTACACTAATTGGATTTTTCATTTACATCGGTTCGGCCAGAAAATTTATGAGTTTGTGCGTCGGCATTGAGCTACAGTTGAATGCATATGCACAGAGCAGAAAAAAGTGCAGATAACAAATGGGCAGTTGCTTGTTATGGTCATAGCTATGTACGGTTGCCAACTGGTTCTAACTGCAACACCTCGGTGGTTCGCGATTACTAAAGTTAGAGAAGTTTTTGAGCATACCATATACGCTATGGTGAAATCGCTCCCATTATTTTTCATGTTCATCCATCAATCTTTGAAAGGATTTGAATTCATTTCAAGGGTAAAAAATTACCTACCCATTTTGCATCGCTCAGGTTACAACAAAAACAAATTTTTGGTAGAAGGCATATATCGGCGGACAGGTTAATTTATGTATGAAGATATCATTTTCCAAAGAGGTAATATATCGGTAACTTGCGAAAGTGGTTGTTTTACGTAAGCACCCTGCAAAAACACATATCCTGCCAACTATTTTAGCAGTTTCCTTCACTTGTTTGTTTCGAACCCTTCCAATGGTGCCAACTCAATCGCATGGCCACGATCAAATTTATCTGTTCTACAAATGGACTGTCACATAACAAGTGATGGCGCATGTTAGACAAACTGATGCGTTATGCTCTTTTGCAGTTTTGCTATTAGACCGACCGTTTTCATAAATTGTCGACGCATAATTGATCCCACTCGATAGGGTATTTATTTTAGATGTAACTGCTATACACTTTTGAATAGAAAACCTCTTGAGAAAACATGTCAGAGTAGTGATGAACAAACTTCTTCGTCATTACTGGAAATAGCTCCAACTCTGGAAACGTCTATTTAGTAAATCAACTTCGAATGAAATTCCACATATCTGAAGGTGTCAATGATTGGATGTATTTTACGCTAATTGAGCTTACATTTTGCGCCATTTTCATTAGAGTTGCATAAATTATTCTGTATAAGATTCTAATGATTAATCAGGCGATCACCTCCAATATAAAGGCACTTTTTCGCATATTTTATCCTTTGTAGGTAATCCATGCAACTGGTTGATCTAGTGAGAAGAACGCAAAATGCGCTTCTCGTATCAAACCCTTTGGCATGCTTTTCCTTTAATTGATAACTTCTTCCGATTTCCCCGCAAAAAAAGGCCTGAATAACGTTCAGAATAAACTATCGTTGCCGTACTGGAAAAAAAAATTTGTAATCTCTATAATCTAACATGATGACTACTCAAAGGTAAAGAAGATATTCTCGAACAGGTATTACAGGAGGGTAACTTATAATTTAGAATTACTGCTTCATCGACAGGCATAGCTACAAATCGACTAATGTTAAAAATGCTCATCTGAAATAGCTAGTAAAAGTTGACAGAAGAACTAATAGCAATTTGCACGGTCCTTTAGAGAACTATCGACTCCGATATGCTGTTTTTTTCTGTGACGATCATCAGCACAGCTACAGACAGTGAGTGGCTCTATACTAATCGTTGTGTAAGTGTCATTGCGAATAGGCACACGCACTGCACTGTTGTGTTACGCAGCCATACGATGCATCACATCGCCGAAAACTCACATCACTAGTCAGGCAACATCACTCCAACGTTCTCCATTCCATCCCCCCTCCCATCTCCACCCCTTCCCTCTTCTTATTATGGTTTCCCATTTTTACTGTCTGCTATTCTACTCGATTGTTTTAGTTGTTTCAGCGTTTTAAACTTATTTATTCGTATATTACTTCATTTTTTCTAACATTTTTTTTTCATTTTATTCATGATTCGGTGTATTGTGTTGCAACAACGATACCCTCAACTCCTCCCCTCCTCCCTCCCTCCTCCCAATCGTGGGAATATTTTAAGCACCACCTTTCTTTTGCCCAAAGCTCATGGGTTCGTTGAAGTTTAATGTTTTTGACGAAAATTTTCAAATATTTTCGGGATTCTGTGCTTCTTTCTCGCGATTATTTATGAAGTTTTAAGTTTCTTTATTCGCTTGTTATTTATGAAGTTTTAAGTTTCTTTATTCGCTTGTTATTTATGAAGTTTTAAGTTTCTTCATTCGCTTGTTAAAGATTTGATTGCATTTCACTTCGAAAAACCCGACAATTAATGTCGACTTAGTTTATTTAAGTAGAGGTTATCCGTAAATGATTCGGTTGCCCGTAGCAGGTGCTCAAGCATATCTTATAAAGTACCAATCGTTTTCTTCATGCTTTGATATATTGTATCACAAGTTGATGTCCTCAATCCCCTCCCCGAGTCGTGGGAGTATTCTAAGCACTATAAACGATTCTTATAGGGATTACTGTTATCTCTGCACACATACAATATCATTAGGCCTACCTCATCCCCCTCCCTCACCCGCATGATACATCCCACCTTTTGCACTTTTAAGGCATAAATTGCAAACAGCGCATAAAAATCAAATTAATCTCCAGGTTTGTAGTGATTTCAGCATCACAGATGTAATACATGTGAAGGTGTGGACTGCCAGATTATCCCATAAGAAATATCTACTGCTGAATAGGAAAACTATGCGCGATAAGTTTATTTTTGATAAGTTTTGGTGTAGCAACTTCGTGAATAGTTGCCTATTCTACTACTAAATGGTTGTGTCAAGTTGATTGATTCTTATGAAAACTGACTATCTAGGAAATATTAACCCTATCGAATATTTAAGGGTGGTTGCTCGGCTTCGAAAATTTTTTTCTAATTTCAAGAGGATTCATTTTTTTTCGAATTTCTGATTTTGGAGGCTGAAAAATTGGAATTTCGCATTTTTGCCAACTGCAGAAACGACTGCCATAAGCTTACTGAAGATATATTCGATGTATTGCTCTCAGCCAGACGGCATTGTTTTTAAACGATTTCGGTAAATTTAATAAATGCAATAGTAGAGTGCGGTGATTGAAGTGCTTGCTACGTTGATGCAGGTAGTGGAAACGAGAAATCCAATTTGAATAACATGACAACAACTATACCATTCGAAAAAAAAAACATTGGCAACAACATTGCCTATTCAGAGATGAATACTTAAGATGTAAATTTAAAAATAAAAAAAATTCGTTACTTCAGAAAAGGAGGTTCCGTTTCATCATCCATTTATTATCACCTTAAGAGGATATTGTCCATCAGAATCGTTACATCCTTTTTTTTGGGAAGTGCGAATGTAGAATTATTTATGAAACCTAAAATATTGTAAAGTTTAGTGCTGAAGTATGATCAAGAAAAATATTCCCATAAGCCCACAAAGATTTCATCATATGCGAATGAAATTTTCATATGTAGGAAATTTTTTCTTTTCGAAGAAGTGATGATTCGTTCCGGTTTGTTGTGATGTAATTCGCTAGACCACAATCAATGAATGATCAATAAAAAAACCTTTTCGCTGTTGCAGTAACAATTTTTCAAAAAAAAAAGAGAAAAAAAGAATTCCTTCCCAGAAAAAAAATTGCTTCGCATTTGTTGTTCTTGCGCCATACTGTTTTGTTTACATGTTCAGCACTATTTTTAAAATATTTTTTCGCCCCATTTTCTGACCAATTTTGACTAGTTTGCATATCGGTCCAGATTTCATGATTGGCTGAATACATTTGCATATAAATAAATAGTACGTGAGGTTATTGTTGACATATAATTGGCCATATAAAAATTACAAATTATTTACTTCAAACTTCAAACTATGGTAAAGATTTATTTTTCTCTTATACGCATGCTGCATTAATTATATCACTTTGCTATTACTGCCATTTGTTGGAGTTTTAACATGTAGAGGTGGTAAAATTCCTGTAATCAGTTCCATTCTTTTATTATTTTATTAATTTTTAATCAGTTCAATCGATGAAAAGAATCATCACTCACGAAGAATATTGTCATCAATACTCTCTCCTATTTATTTCAATTTTTTTTTCGCTTTGTTTATTTCACTCTTTCGGAAAAAATATTCGTCATTTAATAGAATGTATCGTGTATGTTTAACCAGAATTCTTTATAAACCAGTTCATGGTTGTAATTGTTGAATCATTTCAATGACATCATTATGTGGATATCATGCAGAAATAAATTTTTATTCCACAAAATTTCAAATAACCTATAGCGAAACACGTTTGAACTTAAGATTGACCCCAAGTATAACTCTTCATCGACTGTAGTCTCACTCTAAGTTCACAATTGCTAAAAAATAAACACCTTATTGTATGGTTTGTTCATTTGTTTATTATTTATTTATTATTATTCGATTTGCTGATATCCGAGAAGGTACGAGTTCACATAAAATCATGATCGTTTTATTCTGCTGGACTTGAATCTATATTTCCTGATTTACATATTGTGTTTGGAACAACTTCACTATCTGTGGCCATGATTTCCTGACAAGCAAAAGGTAATTGGTAATTGATAATATATAGCCAGAGTGTATCTATATGCTTCCCGAGACTCAAATTGTCGTTAATCTCATGCTTTGCTACGAGATGTTCTTTGGCCTTAGCCTTGAATTGGGTGATTTTCTTCTATTGTTGAGATAATTTCACACTCTGACTAAATTCCTCTATATTGCCAATAATAGCATCGAATTTTATAATTTGATTTAGATAAATGGGTATTATTCTAGCAACCAACCTTTGTAAAATACGATTCCATCAAAAAGCTACCGTTCCTCACGTTTAGCGTCGAGATCTCACTGAGGGTCTGTGCCTTCTCTCGACCTGTGGTCGAATAACTTGCGAGACAGCACGGATAGCGAACAGCTTGTCACACTGATACAATAAGGTGAAAAACACGAAGAGACGCTAGGATAGTTTGGATCGTCGGCATGATCCTGCAGTCAAACTCTTCGCAGCCGCCGATCGCCTTTCGCACTTCTACGGCCATCCGTAGGCCTACTTGGCCTTTAGACCAGTCTAGAAGTTGGAATGAATAGATGAGCACATATGAACTCCACCTATATCCTCCCGATTCTGCGTTAGACTAGCCTGATGACACACGCTGAGTAGTCGTTTAACCCGCCTGTATATTTTTCATCTTCTTTGGCTTATTGTGCGTAGCGTACCATTTCCACTTAGTCTATAGCCGACTGGTCTGGCTTACAAGTCCTTGAGGCTATGCCACAATATTAGAATATCATATAGGAGTCAAGTAAACCACAAAATCACAAGTTTAACCTAACTTATTCACTCATCAATCCTCCACTTCCTTTTGTTGAAGCGATCGAATACATACAATGAAATTGCCTCAATCATCATCATCTCGTTTTTTGTACATACTACCTTGCCAAAAGACACGCATTAAGCATATACCTATATGATATTGTTATTCATTTGTCTGATTTAGTTTAAAAAGCGACTAATTTCTATGCAATTCACATCAAAGTTATTGTATGCAAATTTATCGTCGAATCATCGAATCTATCTTTTCTATCACAAGATTTATATTTTCGATGAAAATAGTGAGATTAATTTACATATTGAGATATTATTATTATTATTGAGCTTCTTGGTGTGTATCTCTTTTATGCGTTATTGCTTTCTTTAATTATTATTTCAGTAATTGTTTTCAAAAACGTTCGTATATTTTTGCATAAATTTCGAGCAGGAACCATTCTTTTTTCTTTGATGAAATGAAGCGTTAAAGTGCAGTTGGCTTTATTCGATACCGATCGTTTTTGCTGTTTTCATCATCGCCGTTGCCATTCGTCAGTAGTTCAAATACACATTGGACATGTTTTGTCCTCTATTCCATTTCGTTCCCTCATCGCTTCTAACCCTCTCCCTCTCCCCTCCCACAGGTTGCCGTAAAATTAAGAGACTCAAATCATCGACGCTTTTTTTTCAGCCAACATTCGGCATTTCGCCGATTGCCGTTCACACTTTTTTCTGCAGACACACTTTCGGAGGGCGGGTGGAAGAACGCAAGTGTAGCGATGATGAACGGTTGCTTTAGTTTTTCTTAAACTGCAAATATCTTTGCTTCAACAGAAAAAAATATGAACAGAAATTAGAGTAGGATTGCCCAAAAGTGAAATATTTTTAATTCATCCATTTCGTTTTATTTCCTGCTCAGGTTTTACTCATTTGCTTGTCAAAGTTTCCAAAATTTTATGTCTTTTTTTTGAGGGGATAAAGTCTTGTTCGATTGTTTTACACCCCTCTTCCCTCTACCATTAGAGGTTTTTCAGGAGAGGGATGGGAGATATCGCTTTCTGCTATAATACTTTTTCTCCCCTGACTACTAATATTTCAGCTTTCTTCTATTCTCGCGGAATTCCTTCTGTTCGAGTCTTCTCTTTCAACACTTCAGTCTTCAATCAGCAGTTGCTATGGGTTTATTACTTTGAGTGGATAGCACCTATATGCTGTTGATTGTTCATGCAGCTTACCTTGGCTATTCTAAAGGTTTCTTTATAGTGCCTGTTGTAAACTTAAGCAAGCGTTCATTCGTGCCAGATGAGCTGCCATGATCTACATTTTTGCATCCGCTTTACTTCATCAGATACATTACCAAAGGCCAACTAAATAATGAAATGCGCAAAATAGTGCATTCGTATTTTAAATGACATGCGGAATTTGCTCACGCTCTCAAATGATCATAAACTCTACATGAAGTTGACACCTGTAGAAATCGTTCAGCAGCCGTTCCTCTTCGCTAGCTATCGAGTTTCGTGGCTCTAGCTGCAGCAGTTCCCACACTGACGGACGGGCAGACAGACATACAGACATACTAATGCATATGCATACGTAAGCATACGCCGTTTCCTTAATGTGCTTCTCCGATGCAGTTCGCGGATGCAGATATTGCTATCTTTGATATTGCAAAGCAGTTGCTAAACTTTGATAATCCTGTTTCCCCACCGCCGATGTTCGTACTTTTGGTATTGATTATTATAAACTTTTGCAATTTTATATTTGCAGGGCGCATTATGGCCCCAGTTGTATGTCGGCGCATTTGTCTGTCTGTCCCGATATATTCAACTCCAGAATTGTTGAATCTGGTGTTAGCGAGCTCAGTGGATATATTATACGTCCATATAACGTTGTTGAAAGCGATTCGTTAATTTATAGAAGAGTGAATGGATTTAATTGCGACAAAAATTTGCATTCATCTTACAAACGATTCGTTCCTCCTTTAAACCAAATTGAATCGTAAATGCATGAAATTTTTATCGAAAATTTCTAAGAGTGATTAAGTCAGTGGAAGTCTTATTTAAATACGTTTTTGCGCATATTTCATTATTTGTTTCGATAATATATGAAAATGATTAACAAAGTCAACGAAACACAAATACAAAAATACAAATCCTTATTGCAGTGCGCTAGGTTTCTCCATCACACCTTAGCATTTGTCACGTATTCATTCATCTTATTAGCTTTAAATTTTGATTTTAAAAAATTATAATTTTACAGTTCTCTGAGAGAATGAAATTTTTATGCAAATATTTGACATCGGCAAACAAGTGAGATATGTGTCAGAAAGCGATGTACTTTTTCGTAATCTCGTCAACTAGACGAAATTGCCGCTTCAAAATTCAACAAAAAAGAATAATATTCAGTAATGCGTTCGGCTCGGTTGGCTGTTCAATCAATCGACCATTTATTTGCACGAATTGTCAGCCGAAAATTCGTTTTCCTTCCCGTTTGCCGATAACTGCCCAGTATAATTTTTTTGTGAAATTTGCATATGCAGAATTCGGCATTTTTCAACTTTATATAATCATATTTGTTCTATGCATTATCGCATTGTATAGATGATACTTTCTTAATTTTCTTGCCGTAACTTTCGTTAGTTGATGAAAATGCCTAATAGACAGATTGATATGGACACATTTTTCAGGAATCCATACGAAAATGCATAAAAGCGAGTTTTTGATGCACAATTTTTGCAATTGCATCGAGCTCTGAGAGAGAAATATGTATTAAGAGCTCCATTCTTCGTCTTTTTCTTTCCCTTTGTAAAACGAAATAAATAAAATCTATATTACGTAAACTTCGCGTTCATTTATATTTATGCGTCTCTGTTTGTTTGTTCTATAGAATCAGACAACGTCGAGCTATGAAATTTGGAGGATATAGTGTCAACTCATAGAAATAACCTTTTATATTATCTCTTCTGTTCGACTTTGAACTTTAGAAGGCATTTCAGACATTTAGGACTACCTAAAAATCTATGTGCATTTTATTATCAGTCTATCTCGAAGGTGGTAGGCTTTTTTCAATTTTTGTAATATAGGCGAATATGTGAAATTATGAACGCATTATTTAACTTTTATATATTAAAATAGTTATTTTATATTTTATGGTTGGAAATTAAATTTCATGAAGCTGTTGATGGATTTTGACTTAAATTATTAAATTATCAATCCATATTTGTTGCATTTTCGTTCCCTAATTATGAAAATGTTGCATTAAGAAAACTGATTGCTAAGGTACCTATTGTTCGTTACAATTGGTGGTAGTATATTTCTTTTTCATATGGTTTTAAGTTTCGTTCTGATCATTCGATTTAAAATGTGGATTTATAAAAGGCGGAAGAATTAGCAATCTTATTGATGCGTCTTTCCGCTTGTTGTCTTTCTTACATGTTATCGATAACAGAGCATTTTCCATTTGGAATCTTCTTGTAGCTTGAAGCTTGGAGCTTGGAGCTTGAAGCATATTACTTGAAGCATGTGGCAAGCACCTCCAGAGGTTGACTTTTCCCAGGTTTTCTATTACGTTTTTTTTTTCAAAATGATTGACTAGTTTATTTATATTCATCCACACCTATGTCTCTGTTGCACAATCGTTTTTACGCTGCTTTAGCAATCGGGCAGCCGGCTTAGTTATAACGCCAACCAAACCTGCAAACGTAATAAGATTTTAACAGAGTGGCTGCTCGTTTAGTTGCCCTCTCAGAATCGTCTGCCCAATACGCATATTTATGCATAAATTCTACCTGATGCTAGCTGTCATCGTTTATGAAGGTGCATATTTATTGCAGATATAACTCTTACCATCTGATAAGCTGTAGTTGAATAATGAAATTCTATGGAACCTACGTTCGGAGTCGTTAATATTTAATTATTAAAATTCACTTAATAGTCAATTGTACTCAGTATTATTGCTATACCAGTCAATGTTTTAATAGTTTGAAAAACCGCTGCCATCTAAGTTCATAGTTATTTTCTCCTAACGGATGCTCTATCTAGTTTGATTTTTGAGAAGGATCCGCACAGAAATGGTTGTGACTATCTACTCGAGGTGAGACTTTAATTTGAATTGCGACTATATTTCACACCTGCAACGCTCGTGTTGTATTTTCTGGTTTACCTATTTCTGAGCGCTTTCAGAAAATCAAAAATTAAGAAAAAAGTTTTTCAAACCAACAATATCACGAAAGCCAAATCGTCAAAGCAGCCGTTTGCCGATTCCCAAGTTTCTCAATATGTCGTCAAACAGGACGCCGCACTTCGATATCAGCACGGCGCTAGAGAAGAAACTTCTGTTACTTCACGATAGAACTTTGTAGTATGTATTGAGTTCTTTCATGAAATTATATGTACCTTTAACATGAACTCATATTTTAAATGACGGAGGATTTACCTTATTCTTCATTTACAAACCAGGGGTTTATGTTTTTCGTAAACTCTCATAGTCGGCCGGCCGACGTTGGTCCTCTCTTCATTTAAACTCATAGTAAGGCTGATAGAGAAGGGAACTTATATCATAATTTCTGAAACATATTATGTTCCAAAGGAGAATGAGGAGCAGTTTTTTTGTTCTGTACGTGAAGAGGTTTATATTTGCTTGAGATAGAACGGTGAATTTATATTGGAGCAGTAGATGGTGAAAAGGAATAGTGGACGGACGGAAAGTTTATATCGCCTCTAACTTGCGAAAATCAATTTAGATTTGAGGGGGTGGGGCTCATAAATAAATAGATACGGTGCTAAGAAGTAAGGTGTGTTCTTAATATCGCAGTACTGAAATCGAGAATATGTGTGCGCATGAGTCTGGTTGTCTTCAAGCACATTTCTGGTTGAAAATGCCAGTCGATATGTACGGCAGGTATGCGTACACCATTGCTCAGCTTGTCTTTGCGTTCATCGATTGATCAACGCTGCGTTGGTGTATAGGTGTGTGTGCGTATTTGTGCGTTCACATAGCATTCGTTTGTATTCATCCACTTTTGTTGCTGCTTATTTACATTGCCTCATTGCGTTCGATGGAGAACGAGTTTCACGAGTTCGAGTCCCATCTAGAGTTGGAGTTCAGTCTCGAGTTATCTATAGAACTTTTATATGTAAGATTCCCTGGGCAAGTGAGTTTAAGTACTGCGTTTTTTCGGCAGTTGTAGACTGAACTTTGTTGCCAGTGTTGCTTCAGTAGCGCATTTGTGCTTCGAGGTTTCTGGATTTCCCGAGAGGCAATCCGCGTCATATGAGCTGGTGGATTCTGAGCGCAATCATGTCACCATCGAGATTGAAGGGCAAGAGCAGATGGGGGAAATGCGTTGAAGTAGTCAAGATCCATGCCAAGGAAAGGTGAAAATTTACTTCCCCCTTCTCTGCCCTTTCTTCGACATCCGGGCTTAAGCTGTGAAGTTGCAATTTGCAATCGCATTGAGGAGGTTCTCCATTTCTAAACTTCTTTTTCGATTGTCGACTCGTTTGACTAATCTTTACATTGAGGACTTGATAAGTGCAGTTATTTCCCACTTATGACACACTATTCTTGAGTTCTCTTTTTTTGTATCTTCATTCCTCCTCATTCCTCCCTTTTTTATATTTCGTCGACAATGGGGACGCCCTTGCGCCCGACACATATTTTTATGATTTCTTCGACATCCGGGCTTAAGCTGTGAAGTTGCAGTTGGCAATCGCATTGAGGAAATCCTCCATTTCTAAACTACTTTTTCGATTGTCGACTCGTTTGACTAATCTTTGCATTGAGGACTTGATAAGTGCAGTTATTTCCCACTTATGACAGACTATTCTTGAGTTCTCTTTTTTTGTATCTTCATTCCTCCTCATTCCTCCCTTTTTTATATTTCGTCGACAATGGGGACGCCCTTGCGCCCGACACATATTTTTATGTTGAAGCTTATGTTAGCAAAAAAAAAATCTATTCATTCAAACTTCTTCTAAAACTTTAACTTTCCCACAAGCCTGTTCACTATCATCTATGCAACTAAACTTTCCTATAAATATCTTAAATTTTCTATCACCATTTGATGATGTGCGTATTTCTGAATGAGCAACGTTTTTATCGAAAGTTTTTGCCGAACAAGATATTGGTCAACGAGGCGTATTTAATTTCTTTTCATATTAGAGGATAAAAATAAATCAGCCATAAATTTTCGCATTGTATCTTCGCTATTACTCGACGAGAGAACATCTTCATTGGTTTTAAATCGGATGATTGTACGTATGAAAACTT